>CM017443.1:30869761-30904747 GCA_007726485.1 Eragrostis curvula
CCGGATCCAAGGAGAAATCAAGTCATACAATCTGATCAAGATGTGCATGTGTGTGGATATGTGGATGGTGATGATGGAGGGGAAAAAATGATTACTCCTTTGTATACCATTCTCTCTTTGTTTGAATTTTGAAGGCATGGCTATCTCCTCTTTTTTTCTCTTTCTTTTTTTTTTTTTGCGTCATGCTCTTCTGGTGAGCAAGATTTTCTTTTTTTTTAGATAGCCATACCCCTTTTTTTTGCAATGATACTTGGAGAGAGAGAGGTATAATAAACATATGGATTATTTATTTCTGGAATGATGATGGAAATCGTGATGCTAACTTCCATTGTAGAAGTTAAGCATAAGTATATGGTGGAGTGTACGTGATCTTGATCGTGAAAGCATGAAAAGCATCTCACAAGGGTCATAACAATTTTGAAAAAGCTCAATGTGATAGCAAGCAGCATATGTATTTGGATTGTACAATGAAATAGACATATGGCTTTGGTAGGAATTTAAACCATCGAGAAGACTGTGAATCTGATTTTTTTTTATGTTTTGCAAATAAAATCTCCAGGATTTTGTTTCAAGACAAGGTGAATCTTCTAGTGCTATATCACACGTCCCAACAATTTAGACAAGGTTTTCCTATCAAAGAGTATTTTCCATGGGACATAGGAGCAACCAAAGATGTGCCCATTACGATGCACGGTTTGTTTCGGTGATTTGACGCCTTTTCGAGTGGGTGATGGGCTTTGTTCTTGGGCATTCTGCAGCAGTCGATACCTCCGACCTGGGGAATACTTGTTGGCCTTTTGATCATTGGTGTTTGGGCCCATTGGGGGTGCCTGAGGTTGCTGGACCGAGTTGGGAGTCGGTGTAGGCCGGCCGGCATATGATGGGGCCGGCGGGCGGGCTTTAGCCTCCATTTACGGTGAATTTCATCCTGCACTCAAAATATCACCAAACTCGTGGAAAGGCATTATTTTATAATAATAATCTATTTTGTCCTTGTGTGAGCCTCATTTATTTGTATGTTGGCGGTAAAAAATTGGTCAATTAACACCGCCAACAATCTTCCTGTGCCCTTTGGAGTAGTTCTGATTTCTTCCTCTAACAAAATTGCAATCATGTGTTAATCGTTAAGTGGTTATCAATAGAGTAAATAATATTTAGCAACAACAAATATGATCCTTGCCATCATCATGCACTTGGGTGCTGTCCTCTTGTGTTCCTTCGACTGGGTTTGCAGCGGACAATTCCCTTGCCCGCTGCCTAGTTAGTCTTGGGACTTCTTGAAGAGGTGCCAACACTCTCTTGGAACCTCTTCCGCCTGTAACAGGAATGGTTGCCTTCGGCGTGGAACTCTTCGGCCCTCTCCCCTTATTCGGAACCTGTGAGGCCTCGACAGCCAAAAAGGAAGAAAAGTTAGCTTTGGAATAGGTTAAAAGCTTAGCAAGAGAGGGCCAGATTAGAAATTTTGTTACATTTACATGGTGGAATCAAGGGCTTCTAAAAAAAATCCAGTTGCAATGTCTACGGTACTAAGAAGTAACACTGCAACATAGAAACTTGCGAACGGAAATAAAACAATAAAACCTTATTTCTACTGTCTCCGTTTAGGGTCCCTGGCAGACCAAGGTTTCTAAAGATTTCTTCATTTGCTTCAACTCTTTTCAGTCGTTGAAGCGCGTACAGGTTAGTCTCTTCCTCTTCATGGTGAAGCTCATCCTATACACGTTCGTAAAACATATTGTGTGAGATTGATTGTTTCAAATGCAAGTCGAGACAAATATCAGTTGCATGCCCATTGCCCAAAGCGACAAATATAAACAGATCAACATCATCTACAATGTAGGTCTCAAAAAATAAAACATCCCCTACAATGTACATAGAGCTATGTAGCAACTATTGCTGCAAATCGGGAAGCAGTATACCTGCCATCGCCGGATTTCGCCCTGGTGCCATCGAAGTCTTGGAGAAGGACAGAGCTCCGGTGCATACGACAACAAAGGGCGGGATCGGAAACGATGCAGAGGACGTGGAGGTGAAGCTCGGGAACGGCGGCGAGGCGACGGCGGAGCAGAGAGCTGGATCGGCGAGACAATGTTTGGGTTGGCAGCGAGGTCAAGATCCTGCGCGTTTTTATGGCTCCCTTGGCATACTTTACCAAAACACCCTTGGCAGCGTATCGGGAAAACAGAGCGGATGGATTTGGAGATCAGAAAGGAAGGGACAACATGGTCTTTCCCCATCGTGGTTGAAATTTTGAAAGAGTCGCTCTCGTTTGGGCGGGCGAATGAAAACGTGGCTGCCGCGACATTTATTGTGCGAACCAGCGAATCCATTGTGAGTTTGTGACGTTTTCAAACGAGAGGGCCGTGGACAAGGCAGAAATAATCATTTGCCCCTTTTTGTTAACAGTTTAACCATTAGAATTAGCACGTCAGTCATATGCACTTCCACGTTGAGTACAGTAGCTCGCAACGCGTTTCAGAAGAGAAGAATCGCTATCTCAAGCACAGGGGAACATCCTTAAACTGACATGGAACGCACAGGGGAACATCCCCTGAACTGCCATGGAACCCATCGGAACATCCCGGCGAGGGGATCTGTAAAGAGAAGAAATTGACAAAAAAATAAGCTAAAGCCAAGCGAACAATTAAACAACTCGAGTGAAAAAGCCAGGAAAGAAGAGCTCTAACTTGAGTAAAAAAGCCAATAACCAAGATAAAAAAAGCTCGGCGAGCGATTAAATGATATGCATCCCACAACATAAATTACACCCAACGCTGATAAGTGTCAAACAAGGACCTGTCGGTGCCCGTGCACTGCAGGTGGTGAGCATCATTGCGCTACCCCAAAATAAGTATCGTTCGGGGGACCAAAGTACTACTACTAATTATCGAACTACATCTGGTAATAACTAACATGACACGAGATGGTTCGCCATGCCGGCCGACATTAACTAGTGTTCTTAAGCAGCCATGATTTCGGCCTCATCTTCTCCAGTAGGCACGTCTTTCTCCTTGGCGGCAGCATCCATCTCATCGGCAGCAGTGTCTTTCTCCTCGGCAGCAGTGCCTTCCTCCTCAGCAAGAGCGTCTTTCTTCTCGGCAGCAGGGTCATTGACCTCGGCGGCATCTACCTCCTCGCGATCAGCGTCTTCAGCCACGACCACGTCTTCCCCCTCAGTAGCAGCTGCTTTCTTCGCCTTCATATTGTTCCGAAAATTGGTGATCATGTCGCGTAAGCCGCTGAGATTGCTGACACCTATACAATCAATCAATAAATTTAGCTGAAAACATCATACAAGTTTGCCTGAACCAAGCTATTCATTGGAACAACCGACATTAATCTACGGGAATTGTTCACAAACATGGAATGTCTGGGTGTGATATAATGCGCTTACACTGTTCCAGGTTTGCCACCTCCATGTCGCATATTGAGGCAATCTTGCTGCGTTCTATTCCGTTGAGCTGCATGTTTCCCCCCACAAGCCCCACTAGTTCTGTGTGTGAATTTTCCATGAGCTTCAGAAGATCCCTGTGAATCCCCATCCGTTCATGGACCATTCTCATGGCCTCGTCTCCTAGTTCCCCGCTATCTTTCATGCGCGTGTTCCTCCCCTGGTCGTCGGCCGTGGCCTTCATGTTCCTCTTGATGACTTCTATCCTAGATAGAGATCCAAAGGTTGACTAATAAATACTCATTTTCAGGAAGAAGAAGAAGAACTCGACAACAGAGGCCAAGAAAGAAATACAAACATCAAACAACAAAACTGATACCGCTTTTCCCGGAGCCCTATGTCCCACATAATGTCACCAAAGAAATCAGATTCTGACATCTCATCCTCGACCTCGCTACGGATTATTTTTGCTACCCCCGGGCTCACAACAAAACTCAACTCGGTGCCAGCTCGCTCACGCCCATGCTGCGGCACGCTTTCTACTACTACATGATCCCTACATGCAGGTCGGTAGCAGCAAAAAATAACTACTAGTAACTAGTATGATGTCAATGAAAAAGTTGATGAAGGGAATCGAAACATCAAACAAGAGAATGCAAACCTTTTTTGTACAGGCTCGTTCACCGGAATCACATTGCTCCTCTCGCTTGCGGCTGCGACCTCCATAGCTTGCTCGTTCGTCCCCTTGTCCATGTTTCACCTAAATAGATCGAAAGCAAAACTAGTAAAGAAACCAAAATCTATGAAAAAGAAATCGAACATCAACAAGCAAATGAAACCGACTTTTGCAAATCGACGCAAGGGAGACGCAAAGAAAACGTAGGGCACGAGTTTCTGGTGCGAGTGATGAGTGCACGAGCCTGGGAGGGAGCGGGTTCCCGGAGCCGTTTCTGGTGCCAGTGATGCGTGTGCACCAGAAGATAAAGCTGTGCAGGAGGTGCACAGTACTAGTAGTAGTAGTAGGCTAGTACGGAGTTAGCTTACAAGTCAAGCCTCAAGCCGCGTCTTCCAAAGCGTGTGATTCCTTCACAGTCCTTGAGGAAGGCACATGCGGCTAGCAGTGGCAGCATTGTCCGGTCTTGTCAAATTAAACTCACGGGAACGAGTGTGAGCAAGCTCCAACCACTCAACCAACCTTCAACGGGGATATTCCCCTGAATAGGTTGAATTTTAAGCAGGGGATAGTCCCGGGTCAACATTTTAGCGCTGAAAATTGTGAATCGCCAATTAGGCCTCCATTGGACTGTAGGATTTTGATAGGAATTTTAGAGGATTTCAATCCTAGGAATTATTGCAACAAGAGCCCTTTGGAATAAAGGAATGCACACGGTAGATTCCTATGAAATTCCTATGGAATGGCTTGTTCCATAGGGATTTAGAAGGATTCTAAGATTCAGGTCCAACCTCATGAAAAAATTTCATTGTGTCTATTTCTCTCATCTGAATATATGATCCTGTGTTTTGAGAATCCCGCGATCCTGAGTAGGTTGAACTTTAATCACCGCATTTGAAATATTTCCTGCGTTTTGAATACCTATAGGGATGCAAGTGACATCCAACTTCAATACGGCGTTTTTCGTGTTGCTGTGTGTTTCGAGAATAATCCTGCGTTCCAACCAGGGTACAAAGACATTGCCCAAATGCCCACACAGCAGGAAAGCACGCACACAAGGTAACTTTTGCCAACTGTATAAACCATCGTCTACATACGTGCATAAATTGTGTACACTGGCAATTAAGGGGTCAAATGTGTGGACATTTAGTTCCTTTTCACACGGGAAGGTCCCGTGACGACAAACAAAACTCACAGGATATAAATAGCATGCCACCAAACCAGAGTGCAGTACTACAAGATGATCACACCAAATCCATTGAGAGCAGATTAGAAGAGCGTCTTTTCCAAAATACAACTATTTGGCACCACAAACAGTTCCAGCATTCGCCGACTACTACTACTACATACTAGATTACAAGGAAGCATAAAAAGATACAATCACTCGACGAAGGAAGGACGGCGAGACCACTGGCGCTCGGCTCACTGCTGCTGCTGCGGCAGTGGTGGCATCCACCCATGGTTCCGAGCCACCCGACGATGGCGGCTCGAGAACTTGTCGTCGTACGGCTGAGCCAAGCTAATGACATGCTTCTCCATGTCATCCATGGACTTCCTCGGCTTCTTCTTGGGGCAGACAGGGCAGATGAAGCACTCCGGGCCACGACGGATGACGTGCAGGGCATCACCCTTAGGGACGGGCGTCCTGTAACCGTGGAACCTGTCCTCATCCGAGTCGGTTTCCACGTAGCCTTCGGAGCGCGGGGAGGTCGGGGCCGCAGGGATCGGAGGCGGAGGCAGCGAGCCAGCCTGGACCGGAGATGGCGGCGTCGGGCTCGCGCAGGGGAGCCACGGAGACCACGGCGAGATTACTGGAGCCGGATCCCACCGCCGGTCCGGCGAGGGCGGATGGGCGCCCCTGTTGTGGGAGAGGTTGGAGGGTGCCATGGCAGCACCGGATGAAGCGCAGGGCCATGGAACCGCCGGAACTTGCGCGCGCACCGGGGAACCGTCATTGTTCTGCATGATGAACAGTACACTCACATCAACCATAGTCCACCAACCTACTAGCACTTATGCTACCGTAACTGACCATAATCATCCTTAGACTGAGATGTGTGAACCTGGCTGAGGTTTATTCTAGCAAAGCCCAAAAGAATGGGGAAAGAAAAAGCTATGGGGAGCGATATGTGTCAACTTTATCGGGGACAAGGCCAAGCTTCTTGTCCCGGGAGACCTTCCGCCTCCGCGGTGGTCACGACGGGAGTGACGCCGGCTGAAGGACTGCCCCGCTGGATACATGGAATATCTGAGCAACGACAGAGGAGCGAGGAGTGCGACGAAGTGGGAGAGTGAGGAGTCAGGCAACGCTTTGGACTGATGAAGCGGTCTAATTTATTATTATGATTCTGCCGCGAGGGAGACGGCCTGGCGGTTGCGTTTGCACGATACTGCTTCTAGCCATCTCAATGAAACCCGGTCCGTGGAATAGAGCGGGTCCAATGTCAGAGGGTAAACTTAAACATGGGTGGGAGGCAGTCGCTGTATTCGAAGGTATAGATGCGGGAAAGGATGGGAAATGATCGGAAGTGTGCAACTGCTCGCACGTTTGGATTTGGAGCCACGCCGCTCGTGTCAATGGGATTTCATAGCATTATATCAGCAAATTTATGAGGAGAGATGTGGGATTCATTTAGAATAGAGATGAGTTTCATCGCCATGAAACCCAGCCGACTCGATTACCAACATATCGGTCTTTGGAACAATGCAATGAAATAATGCACTGAGAATGGCCTATTTACTCACATGCAAAGAATCAATCGTGCGTTTTGGAGTCCTTGAGAAGTCAACCGCATGTGGCCATTGGGAAAATGAGTCTTGCATTGAAGAAAAACAGAGGAAAAACAAACAGAGCAAAATGCGACTGACTAAAATTGAAGAAAATATTGTTCATAGCTATCTAGAGCTTGATGACATCCTGACGATGAACAAGACTAGCACAAAAAGGACGATGGTGGTCACCATCCATGCACGCCTAATCTCGGCAGCACTAGCTCCAACCATGCCATGATGGAATGTCGTTCTCACTGCCTGGAGCTCTGCCTTCTTCCTCATCAACCGCCGATAAAACTTGTTCATCCCGCGCACGCTGACCGCCTGGATCTCCCATAGCTCGTTGATGGTCTTCTGAGCCCTCTCATCCCATGGCTCATCATGCCAAACGACGAAAGTGCATGGAGCCTCCTGCGCACAACGATCAACATGCACAACAATTTGAACACTAAAGAAAGCAATGGTAAACAAATGATGATGAACCATGTGTTGCATCTGAAGTCACCTCCATTTGACAACCCAGGAAGCGCCGGCCAGTGTGCCGCCCTCCCCGCCACGCCTTGCGCTGTGGACGCATGGCATGGTCGCAGAGGTAATCGGAATCCTCGTCGATACCCATCCATCCAGGTTCCTCGGTCCACTCCCGAGGCTGCTCCTCGTCATCAGAGGATGATTCGTCGTCGTCATCATCATCATCATCATCATCACCACCACCACCAGACGACGAGTCATCATCAGAATCATCGGGCTGCATAACATTTTTCATTCTGATTTTTAGAAACAGCTAATCCCAAACCTAAGACCAAATTGAATTGTGTAACCGAGCACGCTTAACAGGAAATGTAGCAGATCCAACACTAATCAGAGCAGAAATAACCTCACTAACAACAAAATCGAGACTAATACTGTCCCATTCGACCCCAGTAAACCCAATATCTTGTCAACATTGACTCCAATCTTGTCAAAATCGACAAATCGAAACAAAGGACCACGGTTTTTCGGGCAGGCATGGTCACCGAGGATGGCCTGCTGGAGAAGTTGCCGGAGCATGATGGTTCCTGGATCCGCCATCAGTGTGGACAGTCTCACCCTCACCGCGGACACCGGCGTACGCCTCGTTGGAGTTGTTGACGAGGTAGTCGCGCCATTCTTCCTTCGCATTGTTGTTGCGGCGGGAGGCGCCGCTGAAGTATTCGCTGTCGCTTTGGCCGGATTGGAATGAGGACTTCACCGATGGATATGGATCCATGGCACAAGAAAGCTTGAGCGAGGCGAAAGGAGGAGTGCGGCGACGACGGCGGTGCGCGGCGGGAATGGGAACAAAGAAGAAGCAGAGTCTTTCTGTAGTGAGGCCTCTTTGGACCTGGTTTGTTTTATAGAGCAGAAAATTCCATCCATACCATTACTATGTGTCAATGACATGTAGGACCAGACCCCACATGTCATTGACTAAAGTGATGGTATAGGTGAAAACTAAGTTGGAAATGATGGTATGAATGCAAAAACCCCTTTATAGAGCCATAGAACAGGGAGGCGGCAATGAGGCGGCACCTAGCAGTCTCTGCATGCGCTCATTGAAAGGTACAGGCTAGAGAAGGAATGGCCGGGTCAACTGCATGCGTGCATGGAGTGTCAACTTCCTCTGTTCTGGTCTTCTGGATCCATTTCATGCACAAACAGAGGAAAATGTACAACGCAAATTACATTAGGATTTAGCGTCTAAGAGTAAGAAGAGTTCAAAAGGCCCACCAGCAGGATTATTGCGAC
Organism: Eragrostis curvula; assembly: GCA_007726485.1. NCBI lineage: Eukaryota > Viridiplantae > Streptophyta > Magnoliopsida > Poales > Poaceae > Eragrostis > Eragrostis curvula. The sequence goes on from CM017443.1 coordinate 30,878,365, forward strand.
AGCTATCGTGCTGAGCCGCTGACTAATTGGAACTACAACGACTAAATATTATCCTAGCTTGAGGTTGACATCCCGTGGACGAACATGACCGAAACACCAAAGGCGAACATGGCCACACCAAGGCCGACGGTGGCGGCCATCCATGCACGCTTTATCCCGGCTGTGTTATCTGCAGCGATGCGATTACCAAATGCCTTCTTCACCGCCTCGAGCTCTTCCGTGTTCCTCCTCTTCACCGCCTCGAGTTCTTCCTCCTTGCTACTCATCACGACCTCGAGCTCGTCTTCCTTGCTCCTCAGCTGTTGTCTAGCCTCTGTCACCATATGGACGGTGACCGACCCCAGCGTCCATAGGTCGTTCCTGGTCCTCTGAACCCTCGCCGCCCATGGGTTATCATGCCAACAAAAGAATGCGCACGGGGACTCCTGCGCACATTTACAACAATTTAGTACTACAAAAAGAGAGCAAGAGAGCATGGCCGTGATGTGAAGAAGTACTACCCGTGAATGAACTCACCTCTAGTTGACAACCCAGGAAGCGCCGACCACTGTTCCTCCCTCCCCACCACACCTTGCGCCGTAGAGGCAAGCCATGGTAGCAGACCCTTTCGCTATCCTCGTCGATGCCGCGCCAATCAGGCTCTTCGGTGAACGCCGATGGCGGCAGAGACTGCTCCTCATCCTCCTGCTCCTGCTCCTCCTCCTCCTCAGACGACACCCCATAGTAGGAAGGAACGTCATCGTCCGACGGCGGCACCTTATCGTCGGACGGCGACACGTACTCAGAGGACGGCGGCACATCATTGTCGGACGGCACCTCATCATCGGTCAACTGCATGAACAGAGTCCACAGGCACGGCGAAAGTAAAACTTCCCCATCCGAAATTTAAGAAGAAACTCTAATCCGAAACTTATGGATCGATCTCGGTTGACAACAAATGTAGCAGATCTAGCAGTGGTAATCCTAGCAGTGAAAAGTACTCAATGGAAAAAGAAAAATATCAACCATAATCTCAACAAAAATAGACCCAACTTACCCTGATCGAACCTAATGGAACCTTTTGCGAAAACAGGGGATCGAACTTACCGAGGGTGAGCTGGCCGTCGGAGTTGCGGGAGCTTCACCTTCTTCAGCCGCCTCCTTCACTGTACCGACTGGAGTGCTCCTGGACCCGCCGTTGCTGAGGACAGAGTCACGCGAAGCGCGGGCGCCGGGGTACGCCTCGTCGTCGGGATAGGCAAGGAGGTACCTAGACCATTCTTCTTCACCTGTGTCCATGCCGCTGCCGCCGGGGTTGCCTGAGGACGTCAGCGATGGAGGAGACATGGCGCAGGAAGCCGGTGCGAGACGATGAGGTAGTGCGGCGACAACAGCGGTGCGTGGCAGGAACAATGAAAAAGAAGCGGCAGAGAATCTGAAGTGACTAGTGACTAGTGAGGCGATATTTGTGGACTTTTCCTTGTAGCCGAACGACGCCCGAATCATGTACTACGTTTGACGGGCCACCAGTACTGGGACGATAGCTCTCACGGACAAGTGGGTCCCACCTTGCTCAGGGCCACATCTCACGAAAACGACAAACAAAATGGTGATTTTTTTCAATAATTTGTGTTTTTTCTATCTCCCAAACTTTTTTGATTTCTAAGCCACAATTTGTTGTGGGCCTTTTCCAAGTGTAATCGAGCCTATAGAATTTTTAAGGAATTTTTCTAAATGTATTCAAGATGGGTTTGTGTGGAACCATTACATCGGAGTAGTTGTCACATAGAGATCGAAACCAACTTCACCTTGACTCACACACATACAAGTCAGTGTTCTTTCAAAAAATCCGTGAAAAATACAGTACGTACACACGTATGATTTGTACTTGTTCGCGAAAGATCATCCCCAAAGTCGACTTCGTTTGAGAGGTACAAAAAGGCGAAGAAACTAATGAATAGTGACTAATATCTAATGGACGAAGGATCATGCAGACGCACCAGACGGTAGATCCTAATTTGACAAGAATTCTGAAACAAAAACTACCTCATTTGGATAATATATTAGGAATCTATACATGCTTGAATTTGTAATTGTGAATTAAAAGGAAAAATGGACCGCTTATGCACCACTTATCCCATTGCGGTTGCTTCAAGGCTAGATTAAAGTTGGGAATCGTTTCGCGATTTGAGATTTATATTCAACGTATACTCTGATCTCGGCTTGTCACGTAAGGTTTCTTATGCCGTAGGAACGGGATGGGTCACTGCACGATTCATTGTTACTGCAGATTCTATCCCGTGTAAGCATATTATTCTCGGTGTTTAAACAGGAGACTTTCACGTGCCGCAAAATTTTGTTTCAGCGCGCGCTACCGGCTACCCTTGGACGAGAATGAGAATGCATTCACAGGACAATCCGTTGTTCATAGTTGGGAATGAGAAAGCAGTCACGGGACAATCCCCTGTTTCACCACTCTGTCCATGAACAAAGGCCAGTCTCGAGTGTACCACAGCTATAGAGATTTGTCTAATGTTGGGAATCTTGAACGTGCTCATTTGTCTCAGCATTTGATTGTAAATGGTAGACTCTAAAAGCAGAAACTGAAACAACGGGTCAGGTTTTGAATATTGATTCTACAATCTGAAGCACTGTAAAAAGGGATTGAAAGCTGAATTATGGAAGCCATACAAACAAACACTACTAAGATTTTGACCTCCAGATTTCACTACTCAGGATTCTACAACTCACAATCCAATGCTGTAACAAAAGGCCAGTCTCTTTGTACACAGGTTTATTCATTGCATGCAAGCTGCAAGATGGGATTAATTAAATTCGGTAATCTTTTACACGCATCAACTGAACGCACGACCGGAAACTTGCACGTCCGCCCCTGACCTGAGTGGCACGGTAAAAATGTGGATTCCCTGACCTGACCTGCAGAGTCTAGTGATACGTCCACCCCCTCACCATGGCGCATCAGAAAAGGCTTCTCCGAGAAGGGATGAAAATTGAGTTTAATTTCACAAAACCACAAGCATTTGGTGGTTGAAGCACGAGCCGATCCATTCTTCTGGACTAAAACGAGACTGCAGGCCACGGAAAATCCTCCCGACAATCCTTTGTTCCCGGTGTTTAACCAGAGACGTTCCCGTGACGGTAATCTTCTACACACATCAACTGAACGCGGCAACACCAGAACTTGGATGATACTGAGAACACGGGACAATCCCTGGATGCGAGAATGCAGGCATGGGACAATCCCGAGTTGTATGCATTTAAACCTCAGACGATCCATTACCGTAATAGTCTACAGTTTTGTTTCACGATTCTATCCCACGAACTTAGGCCAGTTTCGAGAGTACCACGTCAGCTATAGATATAACGTGCTCATTTTGCTTCTACTCCGATGAGGCAACGAAGAGATGCTGCCCCTTTGTTTATAGCATTTGATTGTACTTCGTAGATGCTAGACTCTGAAAGCAGAAATTGAAACAAAAGGGCCAGCTTTTGAATCTGGATTCTACAATCTGGAGCATTGTAAAAAGATACTGAAAGCTGAATTGTGGAATCCATACAAACAAATACTACTAAGATTTTGACCTCAAGATTTCACGACTGGGGATTTTACAACTCACAATCCAATGCTGAAACAAAGGCCATCTCGGTTTTTTTGTACACAGGTTTTTCCATTTCATGCAAGCAGCAAGATGGGATTAAATTCGGTAATCTTTTACACGCATCAACTGAACGCGGCAACACTAGACATTGGTCTACAATTTTGTTTCAGCGCGCGCTACCCCTTGGATGATAATGAGAACATGGGACAATCCCTGATGCGAGAATGCCCGCACTGGACAATCCCATGTTGTATGTGTTTAGACATCAGACGATCCATATCGCAATGGTCTACAGTTTTGTTTCACGATTGTATCCCACAAACTGAGGCCAGTTTCGAGAGTGCCACATCAGCTATAGAGATAACGTGCTCATTTTGCTACCGCCGGGAGGGCTTCTACTCCGATGAGGCAACGAAGAGATGCGGCCCCTTTGTTTATAGCATTTGATTGTACTTCGTAGATGCTAGACTCTGAAAGCAGAAACTGAAACAAAAGGGCCAGCTTTTGAATCTGGAGCATTGTAAAAAGATACTAAAATCTGAATTATGGAATCCATACAAACAAATACTACTAAGATTTTGACCTCCAGATTTCACGACTGGGGATTCTAAAACTCACAATCCAATGCTGAAACAAAGGCCATCACGGTTTCTTTGTACACAGGTTTTTCCATTGCATGCAAGCTGCAAGATGGGATTAAATTCGGTAATCTTCTACACGCATCAACTGAACGCGGCAACACCAGACATTGGTCTATAATTTTGTTTCAGCGCGCGCTACCCCTTGGATGATAGTGAGAACGCGGGACAATCCATGGATTCGAGAATGCAGGCACAGGACAATCCCTTGGTCTACAATCTTCTGCTGCAGGAGCACCCATGCAGGATCCATTGATGCAACTGTTTCGTCCAGACTCTATCCCGTGTTGCAACTGTTTCGTCCCGACTCTATCCGATGAACGTAGGCCAGTCTCGAGAGACTAGAGTACCACAATAGCTATAGAGATTTGTCTAAAGTTGGGATTCCTTGAACGCTCATTATTGATGTGATGTGGAGCCTCATTTAGTGCTAATGAAACCCCCACTGAGACTGACCATAGTAAAAAGCTTCAATATTTTGTCAAAATTGGGAAGCGCTCGTCTCATCTGACGTGGCGTGTCAAGCGACGAAATCCGCACAGTGTTCCTGCCATGCTTCCCAGCAAGTTGCCGCCAACACATTGACGCATCTGCCCTAGGCATCATTGTGCTGCAGAGAAGGCTTCAAAATATAAAAAATCCTGTTCGGTTCTTTCCTCACCATTTTCCCATTTCTCTCGCTCCCGTATCCCTGTGAGCGCCGGCCAGCGATGGAGGACGGGCAGAACCAAAGGCAGCTACAGGCTTACATGAGGGGGTTGGGAGAAGGTTTTGCGAGGGGCCGCGGCGGTCCTGGCTGTCACGGCCGCGGGCTCTTTGGGGCCGGCCGCGGCTTTCACGGCCGTGGGCTCTTTCGGGCCGGCCGCGGCTTGCCGGGCGGCGCGGTCGTTGTTACGGGCAGCGGCGGGCGCGTCGGCGTGCTCGGTGGGGCCGGCAGTGGCGGGCGCGTTTAGGCGGGCCACCGTGAGGGGGGCGCTCCTCTCTGTTCTACCGGCCGTGGCGCGCGAGGCGGCGGCGAGCACGAAGGCCGCGGCGACCAGATCAGCTCGCTCGTTGGTGGTGCCCGGGGCACGCCAGGCAGCGGGCGCCACGGTGCAGGCCGTGGCTTGAACGGAGGCGGTCTCGGTGGGGTGGGCCGTGGCGGGCAGAACGGCGGGTTCGCTGGTGGTGGCCCGATCACGCGGTCGCGGAGTAGGGAGCGCCGTCGAGCTGCAGGGGAGGCTGCGGCCGAGGGTCGTGCTGCAGGGGAACCGGCTTCCGGCACACCTGCTACAGGGGAACCCAGTGCCGAGGCGCCTGCATCGGAAGAGCCCGCGTGCGCATTAGGTGCTTCCGCTTTCATGCTTCCTGTGTTTGTCTTCATGGTGCCTATGCCGCCGCGGGCACCGTGATTGCTTGTAGGGTCATGGTCGGCATGTATTACTGCAGCTGTTCGATGTTGTTGTCACGGAAATTATTTGTACCGATCATAGCCGAAGTATATTTTGTACTAAGGCAATTGTAGACTGCCTATTACTCCATTTATAAATCCTGCAGTTCGCCTCTATTTTTTGATATGGTGATTCGCCTTGCGTTTATTTTTTCGTGTTGATGCTACTTGGTACTGTACTAGTCAATTATCCCGTGATTGAAAGAGCCGAGCCGGGGTCTATCCCTTGTGTGCATCTGAGCAAAATTAATGATTGGATCATTGGCAGGACCCGAGGTCACGCCATCGATCCTCGAGATGTCTTCCTCAACGACCCACACCGAAGACGATTCCGACAAATCCGTCCACACTTTCACTTACTCCGGTGACTCCAGCGACTATCGGAGCAATTCGGTGAGCTCGATAACTTGTGATTCACCCTAGATCTTTGGTTCATTTTGCTCCGCCAATGGTTTTATTTGGGGATTGTTTTGTTGTGACCTAGGACAACGATCTTCCGTCCGAGACGGAAGAGAGGCACTGGCGTGGGATCGACAGGAGCACGGACGAGCGCTGCGCCCATGGCCGTCCTCGTAGGAAGGTCTGCTGGCGCGGGAGGAACACTGGACGCCGATTCCTCGGCTGTCGCCTTGAGGTTTTCCTCTATCTGTTCGTGCTCTGTTTTTCCTCTGCCTTTTTCATGCTGTATGATTCATATTGCTCTATATCACCGTTTTCAGGTAGTCCATTTTGCTAACAATATTTTGGTAACAATATTTTGCTTCCCCCTTCTCCCATTTCCACAGGAGGACGGAAAGCAGTGCTCCTACGTCAAGTGGATTGACACGGAATGGCCGGAGAGAGTCCAGGTTTCCTTCAAGAAGCTGTGGCATCAGTCAAACCAGTTTATGCGAGCAAGGAGGCATTGTTCTAACGAGCTTCGTGATCCTCTCGCTGCAAAGGTCAATATGGAGCAGAGATTGAAGGAGAGTGAGCAGGCCATGGAGCGGAGGATGAAGCAGATGGTGGATGAGCTACAAAAGTGGATTGTCTTGGCCAAGCTGTCGCAGGCTAGGTGGCTGTCCAGCGAAGGGGAGAAAAAGAGGGTCTGGATGCTGGTTGGGATCCTGGTTTGCGTGATGATGCTGTACCTCATCATCCACAAGAATTGATCGTCATACTCTCCTATCTATTTTGTTCATTGCTAGTGACGATAAAAAGCACATTTTGCTTGGCCGTTGATGGTTTTGAAGCACCGGCGGCGTTGGTGCTAGCTGTGGTTGTCGTTTGTAACAAGGGGTTAGTGTACTAGTACTTTGCTATGAGGGAAAATACCTTGTATGCCATTGGCTTAAACTAAAACCCCTTATATGCCATCCCGGCCCACATGTCCTGAGGGGAAATACCTTGTATGCCATTGGCTTTTTCTACACGCAGCTGACATGCGGGGCCGACGAATGCTTCCTTGAGCGACGCGTTCAGTACTAGTCAAACCGCTGTGTCGAAAATTGTACTTGGTCTTGGGACCCGTGTAGTGCTGAGTCGTGGGCAGCAGGCCGATGAAGGCTTTTGCGAGGTACAATCGAGCCCTATAACAGCTGGCCCAGACCAAGATTCAGCCCATCACTGAAGATACATAGATGTGGGCCCGAACGTGAACGCCACGTGGCATTAGAGGGATGAATAAAATGTTGGAAAAGTAGTACAGTACTAGTAGGCCTCGTTGAAACCTGACAGGTGGGTCACAAAAATGGGACCGACAGAGGCACGTCGCATAAAAAAATTGTTGGACGAGTGGAAAAGTACGCCTCGGTGAAGCCTGACAGGTGGGTCACAGAAATGGGACCGACGGACCCATGTAGCTGACATGCGGGCCCGGCGAGTGCTTCATTGTGGGACGCGTTCAGACTAGTGTGCAAAACTGCAAACCATAGCTGCGACGAAAATTACTTGACCGTGGGACCCACTTTGATGACATGTGGGCCTGCCTAGTGTGGCATGAACACGCTGGCATATGAAATCAACTACGAAAAATTATAGTGACATGGGCCCCAGTTGCCTTTGCTGTGCGCCTTGTGGCATTTTACGCGGTCAAACGAAATTATAGTGACAAAAATGGTTTGACCGTGGGCCCGTGGAGCCTGACACATGGGCCCCATCTTGCTGACCAGGATGCCACGTAGGCCAGAAACGCCCCTGGGGCGGGGTTTATGACGAAAGTTATGGGTCCCACGTTGACTGAAATGTAGGCCCTTGTATTGTTCCATCGTGCGCACGTGGCATTAGGACGCTGGGAAATAAAATCAGCGTCGAAAAATACTTGGTCTAGGGACCCCGTCTTCTGATACGTGGGCCCCAATTGCCCTTTGTTGTGCGCCTTGTGGCATTTTACGCGGTCAAACGAAATTTTAGTGACGAAAATGGTTTGAATGTGGGCCCGTGGAGCCTGACACATGGGCCCCATCTTGCTGACCAGGATACCACGTAGGCCAGAAAGGCTCCTGGGGCGGGGTTTATGACGAAAGTTATGGGTCCTACGTTGACTGAAATGTAGGCCCCTGTATTGTTGCATTGAGCGCACGTGGCATTAGGACGCTGGGAAATAAAATGAGCGTCAAAAAATACTTGCTCTAGGGACCCCGTCTTCTGATACATGGGCCCCAGTTGCCCTTTACTGTGCGCCTTATGGCATTTTACGCGGTCAAACAAAATTTTAGTGACGAAAATGGTTTGGCTGTGGGCCCGTGGAGCCTGACACATGGGGCCCATTTTGCTGACCAGGATGCCACGTAGGCCAGAAACGCCCTTGGGGCGCGGTTTATAACGAAAGTTGTGGGTCCCATGTTGACTGACATGTAGGCCCTTGTAGTGTTGCATCGTGCGCAAGTGCCATTACCACGCTGGGAAATAAAATCAGCGTCGAAAAATACTTGGTCTTGGGACCCCGTCTTCTGATACGTGGGCCCGAGTTGCCCATTTCTGTGCGCCTTGTGGCATTTTACGCGGTCAAATGAAATTTTAGTGACAAAAATGGTTTGACCGTGGGCCCACGAAGCCTGACACATGGACCCCCTCTTGCTGACAATGATGCCACGTAGGCCAGAAACGGCCATGGGGTTGGGTTTATGACGAAAATTGTGGGTCCCCGTTGGTCGCCGTACTCAAAACGGGATTTTAGTGACGAATCGGCTACCCAGAACCTGCCCAGAACAGTGAACCGGCGACACGGGACAATACTGTTCATCAATTTATACGGATTTTCGTCACAAATGAGGCTTGTTAGTGACGGACCGCGAAAAACGTCATAAAGTTGGCCGAAAACGGGAAAAACCGCCAAAATAGTGATGAATCTACAGTAAAATCGTCTCTAATCAGCAAATCTGTACTTAGTGATATTATGGCATCGCCGATCTTGTGGTTAGAGTTATATGTAGGCACTTAACAAATAAGTTCAATTCTTTCATGTGACTCTTACATCAACATAAGAGATTTACAATTTTCTCTATACATGTTGGAAGTTGTACCCTATATATGTTGCCACATATAGTCGTATTTTTTTCAGCCTAATGTTCCCTCTAATTTTTTTTTAAAAAAAATCATGCAATCTATTATATATATAATTGATCAAGAAAAGAAGCCTGCACATTCGCTCTCAAGGCCTAGAAATTCCCACGTTAATCCGAGAAAATAAGAAGAAAAAATTACCCACCACTGCCATTATGAAAAAATTAGTCACAAAACCCCTATAAATATTTATAAAATAGATAAATTCGGAATTATAAAAAAAACAAAAATACCCCCTCGCACCTATTTTTAAATTACCCACCATGCCATGATGAGTCAAAAAAATAGCTAAATACGGAATAATAAAAAATGGCCAAAAAACCCTTCACATCTATTTCTAAGTTACCCAGCATGCCATTATGAGTAAAAAAACTAAAAAAATAAAAATAATATCTTTCACACCAATTTCTAAATTATAAGTCCAAAAATTAACTAAATTTGGATTATAAATAATAGCTAAAATATCTATAATTCTTATTTCTAGTTTACTCACCATACCATTATGAGTCCAAAATAACTAAATTTTAGAATAATAAAAAATATCCAAAATACACTGTTATAAAAATGCACCACCATATGTCTAGATAGCATGGCATATTCTATTATTTTTTACCATGACATGTTTTCTTTAAAAGATTTATTTGTAGCACGAAATGTTCTTTTTTCTTACCATGACATATGTTAGTTGTTTAGCATGGCACGTTTGAACCGACCTCACTTCTAAAACAAAATCGGGTCCCTTTCTACTATATTATAAATATTATAGAGTATAAAATAAAAATAAGAACTACATTAAACTTCTACAAACTACAATAATATAAAAATATTTAAAATAGTATAATAAGTCTAGCCATGCAAATGCGCGGGCAGCAATACTATTTAAGTATATTGAAAATAGTATAATTCTTATTTCTAATTTACCCACCATACCATTATGTGTCCAAAATAGCTAAATTTTGAAATAATAAAAAATATCTAAAATGCACTCAATTCCTATTTCTAAATACACCGATATAAAAATATGTATTCTATAATTTTTAGCATGACACGTTTTTTTCAAAAGATTTATTTATAGCACGATATGTTCTTTTTCCCTATCATAACATATATTAGTTCTTTAGCATGGCACGTGAACCGACCTCACTTCTAAAACAAAATCAAATACAATGGGTTGGCTATACACATCCCAAGATAAATATTGACTCATCTCACACTCAAATGAGAGATGGTGAAAAATTCTCCAATCTGTTTCTACTATTTATAAATATAAATAATTTATGTTAATTTTTTACAATAATGAAAAAATATTTTAGATAGTATAATAAGTCTAGCCTCATAAATGCGCGGGCAACCATACTAGTTTTTGATAAAAAGAGTAGTCGTAACTAAGAACAATTAGCCAAATAGTAACAGAAGGATCAAAGCAATCTTACTTGCTGTCCCATTTTGTAAGGCGTAATTTGACTTGGCATGGTCTCTCAAGTTACAGTTTGACAGTAAAATTCAACTTCAATATATCATTATTAGATATAAAATCATAATAAATGAACGTGTGTATTGAATTCAATAGTACTAATTTTTATTAGTAAATACTCATATATTGTTAGACTAACTAATATCAAATGTTTCAAAGTTTCAATCTGGAATGTGAGTGCATCATCTTATATTTTTAGTTTCTAACCTTAATGAGTTTATATATCATATTTCCTTCGATTGCCATAATGCCAAATTATTATTATAAAGTTGAACATGTTTCTTATCCGAGTAAAGTGCATCCCAGGTCCTTCAACTATTTCAAGATTCTCATATGGGTCCTTGAACTCTTAAAATGAAGATTTAGGTCCTTAAACTATTTCAGGGTTCTCATATAGGTCCATAAACTCTAAAAATGTCACTTTAGGTCCCAAAACTTTTTTAAGATGCTCATTTAGGTCCATAAACACTCAAAACAAAATTTGGCTTTCTAATCTTGTTTGGTGCTTAAACAACCATTCAAAATATGGCTTGTGTTTGAATCATAATGACATCATGTGCAAAGTTTGAATTTCCGTTGCTACCGGTAATACCGGAACAACCGAAATGTCTGGTTTTCCGGAAAACCGGTCCAGAAACAGAACAAAATTCAAATTCCAAATTTTGAATCTGAAAAATGAAAACAGTTAAAATGTCTATGAAATCGGACCAAATTTTGAAAAACCAATTCAGAGAGAAAAATAAAAAAAAAGTGCAGGAAAATAAAAAAATCAATTTTTTTCAAATTTAAAAACAAAAACTGAGAAACAGTGTAAACCAGACCGGACCGGTGTTTCTGAAAACCATCTGGTTTATCGCGGTGAAAACCGGGCTATCAAGCACACATGACCAAAATTTTTGTTTTGAGCGTTTTTTATCCCAGATAAGAACACCAAAAATTGTTTAGGGATCTTAATCTTTATTTTGAAACCTTTTCAATTGAGATAAGAAAACCAAAATTGTTTTGGGACCTAAATTGTCATTTTAAGAGTTTATGAACCTAGATGAGAATCTTGAAATAGTTTAGGGACCTAAATCATTGTTTTAATAGTTCATGGACCCAGATGAGAATCCTGAAATAGTTTAAGGACCTATGATGCACAAATTTTCTGTTCTATCCACTTGCGCCCTTGTTACAAAATGAATTAGAAAAAGGCCAAAAATAAAGTGAAGTTATCATGTGTAAAGTATTTTTTGCCACTCATAACTGGCGGTTTCGTAATAAATTGTCTTTGAAATAATTTGGCATACATAGAGTGCGTTAACCATGAACTTCTTTTAATTTATTTGCTTGTAATAACTATGCATGGTATTTAAGACTTTTATTTTAGGCGTAATAGTCAACTTCGTCCTTGAAATATGAAAGGGTCCAATTTAGTCCCTGAACTATAGGTAATCGGTTCAAACTAGTCCCTCCTCCCATCTGGCTGTCCACGTTGGCCTGCTACGTCAGATTTGGGTATGAAAATGTCCCTTTTACCTCTCCTTTTTTCCGCTTACATACTGCAACATTCGTGTTTTTTTTTTCTTTTTGCAACGATGTCTATGACTGGTCTTGTTGATGCGTAAACCAATAATGTAAATTTCAGTGACATCGCAATAGAGTGACTTGTTCACCACATATTTGATGACAAAACAATAAAATTAAGGTTCACATAAGCTCCTGGGTTCAAAATAAAGTGAGCACATATTACATAGTACATGGCAAAGTTTAATACACCAGTCATTAATGTCACTACTCAAAGAACTCGTTCACTCCCTCATTTTTTCTTGGAGGTTCCACGTCCAGCTGATGTATGTGAGGGAAAAATGAGAGGGTAAAAAGGATATTTTCATAGCTAAGTCTGACGTACAGGCCAACGTGGACGGCTAGATGGGAGGAGGGACTAGTTTGAACCGGTTACCCATAGTTTAGGGACTAAACTGGACCTTTTCATAGTCCAAGGACGAAATTGAGCTTCCGGTGATAGTTGGGGACGAAGTTGACTGTTACGCTTTTATTTTATAATGGCAACGGTGTGAAGTTTTAAATTACGTAGATGGCACTTTAAACTAAAGTTTTCTGGGCCATTTTGCACTTTGAGTTGAAGAAATCTTTCCTGATTCTGGATTGCCCTCCTGCTACTGGCAGATCCCCAACAACTAATGGACTGTTCGGGACAATCTTGTATCAATCACGTGCAACCACGCTGAGTATCGCATCATACTGCGAAATATCATGTGTGCTTATTAATTCTATGCTCAATCATTCAGGCTCCAGTTTGGGCAGCCACTCTGATAGGAGGGGTGACTCCTCGCTAGTAGTTCATCAGTACCTGTACCCGATGCGCCGCATGGCACGTAGTGAGTTTAGTACATCTTTGAGCTCTTACGCCAAGATGATGCGTACTATTTCAGATGGGTTGTACAAGAATTCCTTTGCGTTTGCACAAAAAACAAATATAGGTAGAACTACTAGTACCAATAAGCATATGCCTGCACACCAAGTTTTCCTGATTTACTAATGTTTCTTATTAATCACGCACACTCAGACCGTACACTGGGTGATGTAGATGCTGACACTGATCCATCTTGTTCACATACTACCAAGGGAGCAGGTGAGGATGATGAAAGAGAGAGATCCACACATAAGAGTTTACTCAAAATCGTGGGATATCTAAGCTATGTCACGAAACGTCGATTGTCAACTGCACCAACTTAGAGACAAATGTGTAGAGAGACGCCCTTTTCAAATTATTTATTAAAGACATTAAAAGGTGTAAAGGTAATGCCATTTAAAAACACGTTGTACGGAAACTGCTTCTTGCTCGTGGGTGAGATCTGTAAGCTTTAGTCATGGAGATATATAGGTACATATGAAAGGGAGCAAAAAGCTCACAAATGAAGACGAATAATGTTTTGACTCAAAATAGAGGGGGGGGGGGGGGGGGGGGGCGGGGGCAAAATAATATATTTGTGAAAAGGGTTTATTGTTCATTGATGGCGGGCGAAGAAGTTGGTTGTGCATGTGATGAGTTTTTTTTTTTTTTTAAGGCAAACCGCCCACAAGGGGCACTAGAAAGTTCTCTATTGCTTTTGCTCAACGTTTTACAAAATGACCCTCACAAGAAATACATGTTTCACCTAGGTCCTTAATAGAGCTGAAAGGGCACAAGATAAAGTTACAAATAGTAGCAGGCCCTTAATGCTAACATCAAACGCCAAGGAAGCCGGCAGAGCCAGCACCGCCGCCGCCGCCGCTTCCAAAGCATGGAGATGGGGAGCAACAGAAGCATCAGCAACAGAATCACCAACCAGGATGCCTCCGTCCACAGACGAGACCAGACGGCGAGAACGACCTAATTAAGGCCGGCGAGCAACCGCGCCGCGGACGGGATAAAGCCTCTTCATGCAGGATGATTGACACACCGGCAGTCCACCCGGAGGTCGCCTCAGAACCTGCATCCACAGAGGAAGATGGAAGTCCGGCCGTAGATTTAGAGTACGCTTCACCAGGCCGAACTGCATGACCCCTCCCCACAATAAGATGGGGATCGGCAAGAAGCGATCGACCCACAACAGAGAGGGGTAGCATTCTGGTTGGGAAACTGAAGCCAAAAGCCACATGAGCGAGCACAATCTCCATGGCACCTGCAAAGAACCAACAGAGAAAAAGCAAAAAGGGGAGGATACGCCCGCCAGCAAGGAAACCAACGGGGAAACTAGCCATCACGGCAACACCCGAAGGGAGGACAACAAGCACAAATCCGGCCGCACAGGAGACAAATCGTACACCAAAACGGCAACGATGGGCTACAGCGGATGTGCTCAAGCAACAACTACATACGAACCTAGAGTACCACTGTACAGGAAGGGACCCCCACCCAACCAACGCCGGCAGCGGCCGGAGGAGGGAGAGGGGCCGTATCTAACCTATGGTTGAGCTTCTGATGGAGGAAGGTGGATTTTCAGTTGGGATTTGGAACTGGATCGGGGAAGGAAGAAGGAGCTACAGGGACGAGAGGCTTCAAGAGGAAGACTCCGGGTCCCGGTTCTGTGTTTGCATGTGATGAGTTGGTGCATGAACTCATCACAGGAACACTGGAGGAGCATGCGTCTCGACGGTGGTGGTGAGTCAAAGGCGCCATCATCGATGAAGAATAAGGTACTCCGTCCCCTCCTTTGTCTCGTCATGGTTTTTCATGACCATGACTGTGGGCTAGTGAGAGTTTGGTTTTCGGTGATATTTATCTGGATGTTACTCGGATTTGTGTTTTCCCATTGCGAATATGGTGAAGGAGGCGACGATGGGCTCGGCTACGGGCTCAACGACGGCGAGTTCTTCATACTTACATGTGGAATATTAGTCTACCTCTCTTTTACGAAAGGGCTGGGTTTCAGTTTTCCCCCATCAGATACGAGGATGACGGTGGTGGATGGTGAGATGGCCGTGTTCTTTCAGATCGGAGTTTTTGTCCGTGGCATATCCGTTTGGGATGGTGATCCTCGATGGTGGAATTTATGGCTCTTTCAAGGTTTCTTGTCTCCTATCAATGGAGTTGGTGTTGATTGGGATGCTACTATAATCAGGGGATGTAATATGCTTCAATATTAATGAAATTCCCTTTTCGTAAAAAAAAAAACTTAAAAAAATCATAATGTTTAACCAAGTATAATTGGTGTTATTGGATTCATCACAAAACAAATTATCATAATATATAGCTTTTCATATTTGAAATATTTTATTTTTATAGATATTGATAGTCAAAGTTGAGGATGATTGACTTTGACCAAACCCAAAAATGCTTAGATTCTGAGATGAAGGTAGTAGTTTGGTCAGTTCAGTTTCTTTTTTTTTTGGAACCCTCTTGCTCGTAAAACTTTTAGGATATCAATTAGAAAAAATGTACAAATATGATAATAATATATGAAAATAAGTCCTAAATACTAACACATGCAAAGTTGAGTGATAAAAATAGCTTTATAGGACATTAATCAATCTTGAAAAGGCGAAATATTATGGCTCTAACAGTGTTTTTAGCTAATGAATGTAACATAAGCGGCATAGAAGGAATGGAAAATTTTGAAACCAATGCAGTGAAGCGAATTGTATATTTTGGGTGGCAAATAAAGGCAAGGTGTAAGTTTCAATGGCAAATAAGGAATTTACTCAAAAATTATAGGCAATTAAGTACTTTGGTATTGAGATTTCGGACTTTCTCGCCAGCTCTATGCATGTCGCTCATATATTTCCATTCGTTGATGAAGCATTGAAGCGCGCACGCTCAGACGTATCTGATTTTTTTTTAATGACTCATGAGGCTAGGAGCATAGGAAGGTCTATAAATAGAGACTGGTAGATCCGCAGCCACATAACCATCCCAATAGAATACCATAAGAGGTGCAAGTATATGGCTGATATGACCGAGAGCAAAGCTGGTGATGCACCTATTAGCAAGGAGATCAACAGCCAAATGATGGCCGCCGCCGCCATCATGAGTAGCCCCTTTGTACCCTGCGTGTGGGGCGACTTCTTTCTTACGTACACCCCTCCTGTCTCACAGGTATGGATCGATCGTCGTCATTCACACATGTTCGATAATTTGTACGATATGCGTCATGCCATTTCCTCTCCCTTAGCTATGCAGTATGTTCATGATGCAGAGGTCTGAAGAGTGGATGAGAGAGCGGGCAGATCAACTTAAGAGTGTAGTGCTCCAGAGGTTTGATGCCGGCAAGGCCATGAACATGGCCAACACGGTGAAGCTGGTGGACGCGCTCGAACGCCTTAATCTAGACAATCACTTCCAACCAGAGATTGACACGGCACTAAGACGTGTTTACAGTGATGAGGATCTAGACGTTGGTGGCTCAAAAGAACTTTATATCACTGCGCTACGGTTTCGTTTGCTTAGGCAGCACGGCTTTTGGGTATCTACAGGTAGCTAATTACCGAAAAACATACTTCGTCATACATTTGTAGATTGGTTGTTTTATTGTCCTAGTCAAAGAATTTTATCGACAGTTTTTGTTTAATTCTGTGAATTTCTATCGTACTGCATCTATAATATATTAGTGCATCTTACCAAGCAACGACTGGATGCAGATGTGTTTGACAGGTTCAGAGATGGCGCTGGTAGTTTCAGTATAGGTCTGAGCAGTGACCCGAGGGGGCTGCTGAGCTTGTACAATGCAGCACACATGGCGGTTCCTGGTGAGGATGTCCTAGATATCGCCATCGCCTTCACCAGGTCCCATCTTAAGGCCATGAAAGGCAAGCTCAGGTCTCCGATGGCAGAGCAGGTCTCCCGGTTCCTCAGCTTTCCCCTCCCCAGATTCATATTTTCGCTAGAGACCACGCACTATATCGCCGAGTACGAGCAAGAGGAGGAGCACGACGCCGAGGTGCTGGAGCTCGCGAGGCTGGAGTGTAACCTCATGAGATCCGTGCACCTCAAGGAGCTCAGCGCCTTCTCCTCGTATGCCTTCCTATTGAGCTGATTAATCGTGTCTTATCTCTCCAAAGATCCGGGCAAATTGTTTAATTTCATCTAAATTTCAGATGGTGGAGGAATCTCTATGACGATGTGAAGCTAAATTACGCCCGGGACCGCGCCGTGGAGATGTACTTCTGGGCTGCAGGAACGCTACATGGCGAAGGGAACTCTCGTGCGCGAATGATGGTCGCCAAGATGATTGCACTGACGATCCTGCTAGATGACACCTACGATGTCCATGCCACCCTTGATGATTGCCAAAAACTCGACAAAGCAATGCAAAGGTAGCTAATTTGCTAGTGGCAAATTTAGATTTAGATACAATTAAGGATGTGCTTTAAAAGTACCCTGTGTTAGAGATATAGCTATCTGTTACGATACATATCTTCTGTTGTAAACGCGTATGCGTGTAGTTCAAGTATCATGCGTGTAGAGATAAGTAGGCGATCTGTTGAGATCGTGTTGTAATCATGTTGTAATCCTTATCTGCTGTGCCTAGAGCCAGCTATATAACATGCAAGGCGTGCACGTCAAAGGTGCAACGCTTCAATCCATTTTACATGGTATCAGAGCCTAGCCTCTACAACACATCCAGATGGCGTCCACATCCTCTGTCGCCGCCGCCGTCGCCGGCAACTCCCTAGGGTTGCCGGTCACGGAGAAGCTCTCGAAGAACAACCACCTGATCTGGCAGATGCAAGTGCTGCCAGCCCTGCGTGCTGCACAGCTCGCGGGGTTCCTCGATGGCACCATCGTCAAGCCGCCGAAGGAGATCGATGGCAAGGTGGACGGCAAAGACGTCAAGCTGCCGAACCCGGAACACGCGCAATGGGTAGCGCAGGATCAACACGTCCTGTCCTACCTCGTCTCGTCCCTGTCAAGAGAAGTCATGGGCCAAGTCGCCCATTGCAAGACTGCACAGCAGCTCTGGGAGCAGATCGAGTCCATGTACTCCTCCCAGACGCGGGCGCGTTCTGTGAACACCCGCATTGCCCTCGCGACCACGCAGAAGGGCAACATGTCCGTCACTGAGTACTACTCCAAGATGAAGATGCTCAGTGACGAGATGGCTTCCGCTGGCAAGCCCCTTGGAGATGAAGAACTCGTCTCCTACCTTCTTGCCGGGCTCGATCTCGAGTACAACCCGGTGGTCTCCTCTGTTCTGGCGCAGCGTGACACAGTCACCGCGGCAGAAGTCTACAGCCAGCTACTTAGCTTCGAAACGAGGCTAGATCTTCTTCACGGAGGCTCGTCCCAGCACTCGGTCAACGCTGCATCTCGTGGCCGAGGTGGTGGCAATGCGCGTGGCCGAGGTCGCGGCCGCACCAATCCTGGTCGTGGTCGCGGCAATGTCTCCAACAAGGGCGGCGCCGGCAACTCCACCAACAACTCCAATAAGCCTCGCTGCCAAGTCTGTGACAAGCCTGGCCACAGTGCTCTTGACTGTTGGTACAGGTTTGACGAGGACTATGTCCCGGAGAAGAGGAGCGCTGCAACTGCAACAAGTGCCAAGGGAGGAGATTCACAGTGGTACGGCGACTCCGGCGCTACTGACCATATCACATCCGAGCTTGACAAACTCGTGATACGTGATAGGTACAGTGGCAAAGATCAGATCCATTCAGCCAATGGCACAGGTATGGATATTAAACATGTTGGTCAATCTATTTTGCATTCACCTAGTCGCAATTTCCAATTGAACAATGTCCTTCATGTTCCTCAAACCACTAAGAATTTAGTATCTGTTCATCGGTTCACTAATGATAATCATGCTTTCATAGAATTTCACCCGCACTATTTTTTGGTCAAGGATCTGGACACGAGGAAGGTTCTTCTTAAAGGACGTTCCCGAGGGGGCCTCTACCCGTTTCCATCTTCGTCCTTCAAGCTCAACAATAAACAAGCACATGTCGCTGTCAAACCATCGTCGGCACGCTGGCATAGTCGCCTGGGCCACCCCTCTCATTCCGTTGTTAGTCGTGTGATCAATAAGCATGGTTTGCCTTGCATTAGTGATGCTAGTTCAGAGTCGGTTTGTGATTCGTGTCAAATGGCCAAGAGCCATCAATTACCATATCCTAAATCTTTGAGTATATCAAGTGTGCCTTTACAACTCGTGTTCTCTGATGTGTGGGGCCCTGCACCCGACTCTTTTGGCCGATTTAATTACTATGTGAGTTTCATAGATGATTATAGCAAATTCACGTGGGTTTACTTGTTAAGATACAAATCCGAAGTATTTCAAAAATTCCACGATTTTCAGAATCTTGTTGAACGTCTATTCAATAAGAAAATTATTTCGGTACAAACCGACTGGGGTGGTGAATATCAGAAGCTTCATTCCTTTTTTACACGCATTGGTATCACACATCTAGTCTCCTGCCCACATGCCCATCAGCAAAATGGCGCTGCAGAACGAAAACATCGACATATTGTCGAAGTAGGCTTGTCTCTCTTAGCTCATGCATCCATGCCCTTAAAATTTTGGGACGAAGCTTTCTTAACTGCCGCATACCTCATCAATCGAACTCCTACAAAAGTTCTTGATTATGCCACTCCCCTTGAAAAGCTCTTTGATCAAATTCCAGATTATAACTCTTTTCGAGTCTTTGGATGTGCGGTGTGGCCCAACTTACGTCCCTATAACTCTAGGAAATTAGAGTTTAGATCTAAACAATGCGCTTTTCTTGGGTATAGCACATTACATAAGGGCTTCAAATGCTTGGATATATCCACGGGAAGAATTTATATCTCCCGGGATGTCGTATTTGATGAGACGGTCTTTCCATTTGCAAAGCTCAATCCAAATGCAGGAGCACGACTCCGCTCTGAAATTTTGCTTCTTCCTCCCACCTTGGTCAATCCTAGTGGCTCTGTGAATGCTAATAGTCCTGATCACATGTCTAATACTCCATTTACTGATGCTCATTTGACTAATGTATCAGACTTACCCGTTTTGGAAGAAGACAATGTTGATTGTGTGCAGGAAACGGCAAACACCAATCCCGGAGCTGATCCGCGTCAGGTTCCAGGCGCATCTGCCTTGGATCCGGTGCCCAGTACGAGGACAGAACCGGCCGCATCTCCTCCGGAGTCCGTGCCGGACACGTCCGCCCCGCAGTCATCGCTCACCCAATCTCCGCGCGCCACGACGACTGCGGTCGGGCTCCCTCTCTCTGCTCCGGGCGAAACTGATCCGGCCCCCGGATCGTCTGCGGCCGTGATGCCTGCGCCTTTGTCCTCATTGGATGCGGCTGCTGGTCACGGATCCTCTGTGGCGAAGGAGGGATCTTCTGCACCACCACCTGTTGCTGTGGCTGCTGCACCACAGGCGGCTCCTCCACCGGCACCACAGGCTGCTCCTCCACCGGCACGTTCCACTCGACTTCAGCATGGGATTCGAAAGCCGAAGACATATACTGATGGCACAGTACACTATCCACGTTCTGGACTGTTGGCTGCTTCTGGGGAACCGTGCACTGTGACTGAGGCTTTGAATGATCCGAGATGGAAATTGGCAATGGAAGAAGAGTTTGGAGCACTTCAAAGGAACAAAACCTGGCACCTAGTTCCTCCACAGAAAGGATACAATCTAATCGATTGCAAGTGGGTGTATAAGGTCAAGAGAAAATCAGATGGGACAATTGATCGCTACAAGGCAAGGTTAGTAGCAAAAGGTTTCAAACAACGATTTGGGCTGGATTATGAGGACACTTTCAGTCCTGTTGTGAAAGCCACTACAATTCGCCTCATATTATCTCTAGCTATCTCTCAAGGCTGGAATCTTCGTCAACTGGATGTGCAGAATGCGTTCTTGCATGGTATTCTAGAGGAAGATGTATTTATGAAGCAACCGCCAGGATTTGAGGATAAATTGAAGCCCAATTTCGTGTGCAAGCTTGATAAAGCACTTTATGGTTTGAAACAAGCCCCAAGAGCTTGGTATCACAGGTTAAGCTCTAAATTGTTGCAGCTTGGATTCAAATCTTCTAAGGCCGACACTTCCTTATTTTACTATAGAAAAGGCAGCATTGTCATGTTCATGTTGATCTATGTCGATGACATTATAGTGGTGAGCTCAGTTGCTGAAGCCACACAAGCTCTTCTCAAGGATCTTAAGTTGGATTTTGCATTAAAGGATCTGGGTGAGCTCCACTATTTCCTAGGGATAGAAGTGAAGAAGATTCATAATGGTATATTACTGTCCCAAGAGAAATACACGACTGATCTGCTAAAAAAGGTCAACATGTTGACGTGCAAAGGTGTGAATTCTCCATTGTCCACAAGTGAGAAGTTGTCTGTTGAACAAGGAAGTGCGCTTGGGCCTGCAGATGCAACAAGTTACAGAAGCATTGTTGGTACATTGCAGTACTTAACGCTAACTAGGCCAGATATATCATTTGCAGTAAACAAAGTGTGTCAATACTTGCACTCGCCAACTACTTGTCATTGGACAGCTGTGAAGAGGATCTTGCGATACTTGAAAGCAACTCTTGGCCTCGGACTGAAGATTACTAAATCATTGTCATCAACCGTGAGTGGATTTTCTGACGCCGATTGGGCGGGATGTTTGGATGACAGACGTTCTACAGGAGGTTTTGCTATCTTCTTTGGCCGAAACTTAGTTTCATGGAGTGCAAAGAAGCAGGCCACTGTATCTCGATCAAGTACCGAGGCTGAGTACAAAGCTCTTGCTAATGCTACGGCTGAAATAATTTGGATCCAAACTTTGCTTAGAGAAATTGGTGTGAAGAGTCCACCAGCAGCAAAGTTATGGTGTGATAATATAGGAGCTACATATCTCTCTGCAAATCCAGTTTTTCATGGAAGAACTAAGCACATCGAAGTGGATTTTCACTTTGTCAGAGAGCGAGTAGCACAGAAACTTCTGAAGATACATTATATCTCTACACATGATCAATTGGCAGATGGCTTTACCAAAGCTCTCTCGGTTGGCAAGTTACAAGAGTTTCAACGCAATCTCAATTTAGATAAGTTGTGATTGAGGGAGGGTGTTAGAGATATAGCTATCTGTTACGATACATATCTTCTGTTGTAAACGCGTATGCGTGTAGTTCAAGTATCATGCGTGTAGAGATAAGTAGGCGATCTGTTGAGATCGTGTTGTAATCATGTTGTAATCCTTATCTGCTGTGCCTAGAGCCAGCTATATAACATGCAAGGCGTGCACGTCAAAGGTGCAACGCTTCAATCCATTTTACACCCTGATCGCTCTTCCTAGCTAGTCCGGTCGTCCTCACCCAGTGTTTCACAGAACACTGTCGAACTAACTATGTATTTGCGCTTTATTTACAGATGGGATGAAGGTGCGGTTTCTATCCTACCAGAATATCTTCGCATGTTGTACACCAAAACATTGAGCACATTCAGCGAATTTGAAGATATGTTACTACCTGATGAGAAGTATCGCATGTCTTACATCCGAAAAGCAGTAAGTAATTTGCACTTGATGAGCGAAGCCATATATATATGCTTTATTTGTGTTGTTCATGTGCCGTAAACATGCTTCTGCGCCTCACAGAGTGCATCGTGGTCATATATTTTACTAGCATTTTGCCCGTGCTTTGCTACGGAAGTCAATTTGAAAGATAGAGAGATCAAATATCTACTGGTTTTCTATTAATTATAAACAATAGTGGTATACCTATGCATTGCAATGGTGAGAAAAATGAATTAATGAGATATGATTTTTGACCAGATATATACAATGTACCTAGATGAAGAAGACTTGCGCCGTCCATTGCAACATTATTTGTTCCGACTGTGTCAGTAATGGTAAAAGTGTTTATAACATACAAGAATTCTATGTTTTTTTTACATGTTGTGTGTGTTTCATCCAGTACAAAAATATCGGAGAACATATGAAATTTCTATTAAATAAATAGCTGCAAGGTACAAAAAAAATCACTGGAACGATGCTATTACATTCCAATTGCTTACCATCACAAAATAAGCAAGCCTTTATTTAACCCAGGATGCTTTTGACTAATTGGGCTCGGCCGAGCCCAACTCAAGTCCCCCATTTTTCTGCACAGCCAACCCACAACAACCAAAAAAGAAAAAAAAATCAAATAATGGTATGTATAGGAATCGAACTCGGATTGTCTAACTACCAACGAAGTGCCTTGCCGCTGGAGTTGCCTGCAAGCGTTTCGACTTGTATAAGAATAAGACCTCGTACCAATTTGAATCAAACGAAATTCAAATTCGAGTTGAATTCAGATGGCAGAGATCTGAAAAATTCAGGCTGACGACCTTTTACAAACTTATTAAGTAGTAGAGATTACCCCGCGAAAGAGTCAAGAGTTCCAATGACGTGTCCATTTTTTTTTTTGTCCAGTACATAGGGCTAGTTTGGATTGAGCCCTGAAGAATCTGCCTGGCTCAAGCGTCGTTCTCAGGCGTCCGATTTTGGACGCATGAGGCCACGATGCATGCCTGACGGGCGAGCTGCCTGGCAGGGCATGAACCAAACTAGCCCATATTGCAGTCAAAATATTACCTTCATGAGGCCAAATGGTCCAACGCTAACTACATGCCGAGGTTCAAAGACCAGGTGGAAGTGTCGGTCATGTCCTCAGCCGTGCCGATGCTGACCGTTGCGTCGCTGATAGGTGCCGGTACTGTGGCAACTAGGGAGACGTTTGACTGGGCAATCAGTGTTCCTAACATGGTTCACTCAAGTGCAGAGATCGGCCGCTTCCTCAATGACATTGCTTCCTACAAGGTATTGTCCCATTCCAAATAGATAAGAAGGTACTAGAATTCGTGTACTCAATTAAACTTTTACACTTTGCATCATCATTATGGATGCAAATGGCCGTTGTCATATGAAAAGTTTCGGCACCATCATATACCTATGTTAATTTCTTATGGCGTAGACTTTGCAATGCAAAAGTCATGTTCAAATGTAATATTGATACATGTCATAAAAAGCATATATACTTAGGTGCGAACAGAAGCTTTAATTTGCCTCAACCAGAAACAATTATGTTTTTTTTCAAAAATAAACCTGCCTTTATCTACGCAGAGGGGAAAGAATAAGATGGACGTAGCCAGCACCGTGGAGTGCTATATCCTTGAGCATGGCACCACAGGGGAGGAGGCAGTGGCAGCAATCACTGCAATGACAGAGCACGCATGGAGGAGAATCAACCAGACGTGCATGGAGATGGACCGTGCATTTTTGCCGGCGGCGCAACTGGCCGTGGTCAGCCTAGCGAGGACGATGGAGCTCATATACTATAGTGCCAACGATGCCTACACCTTTAGCGGTGACCTCAAGGATCTTGTGGCCTCCCTCTTCCTCAAGCCCATTCCCACTTAATAATAATCTGTGCAGAACCATACCAGGGGAGGACCTGGGCCACGTACCATAGGGACAGGCCAACGGTTACTAGGAAATTTAAGTTTGTAATAATTGGGTTGAAGACTTAAGCCATGTCCTATACTGTCTAAGTGTTAGGAGACAAACAAGGATGATAGAAACCCCTACATTGTTATTCGAGTTATAATGTCATGCAACTTCATCTTGTCATAGTGATTTGAACAAGGGTTTTCGATCTTCGATACTATGGCATAGTACATAGTATGTGTATGTGAACAATGAACTTTTTTTAAGTTTAATTTATCTTGCTTGTAATTACTAACATGGTGGCCCGTGGAGTTGTGCTACCAATAGTCCTATTGTGTTATATTAAATGCTTACTAGTTTGTTATTACCTTATCATGTTTTTAATGATGCTTGATTTATAAACTTATATCTAAGTGTATATATATTAGACTATTTTTTATAAGATGGGAAATTCTAAATCATATGGATGGTGTTTTAGACTATTTTTTTCTATAATTATTGTGCTATTTCCTAGACTTTGAGAATAAATATGGTGGCTCCTTGTTATAAATTGTGCATTGAGACTGGCCTTATACACGTAGGTTTGAGAATCGGGCCATTTTGCAATTTGAGTTGAAGAAATCTTTCCCGATTCTGGATTGCCGGCTTTCTACTGGCAGATCCCCGCCAACAACTAATGGACTGTTCGGCCCAATCTTGTACCAATCACGTGCAACCACGCTGAGTACCGCATCATACTTCGAAATATCATGTGCGCTGATTAATTATATGCTCCCTCATTCAGGCTCCAGTTTGAGCAGCCACTCTGAAAGGAAGAAGGGTGACTCCTCACTAGAAGTTCATCAGTACCTGTAGCTGATGCATCGCATCGCACGTAGTAGCTTAGTACATATTTGGCCATTTGGGCTGTTACGCCAAGATGATGCGTACTATTTCAGATGGGTTGTACAAGAATTCCTTTGCGTTTGCCCAAACACAATATAGGACTAGTACTAGGCATATGCCTGCACACCAAGTTTTCCTAATTTACTAATATTCCTATACTTCCTGATTCGCCAAGATGTTGTGTACTGTTTCAGATGGGTTGGACAAGAATTCCTTCGCGTTTGCCCAAACACAAATATAAGACTAGTACTAGGCATATGCCTGCACACCAAGTTTTCCTGATTTACTAATGTTCCTACTTCCTGATAAATGACGCACCAACACAGATCGTACACTGGGTGATGTAGACTAGGATTGTTTGGCGCGCTCCGCTGCGCATGGTCCGGCTTGAGTAGTGATAATGCTCCTTCTTAGACTTGTACATATAATAGGTTATATGCTAAATATTAATCACAAAACAGCTTAGCTCAGTTTGTTTGAGCACTCCTTTAACTGATGAAGGTTCCCGGTACAATTCCCCACATCTCATTCTATTTTTGACAGCATTCTCCTTGAACGGGCCGGGAATGAGAAAAAAACAGAACGGCCCAACAAAGAAGAATGTAAAGGTAGCAGAACTGGCCCAGCAAAGGAGAAGAGATAGAATCCATGCCCGCGGACCATCATAAGAGGCCCAATGCGGAAAATAGGCTGCGCACATGCCAGCTGCAACACCACCGGCCGGAAATAGTCTGCGCACAGGCCAGCTACAACCCAGGACCATCGGCCCACGCGACGTCCAGCAGAACGTGAGGGAGCGGAGTGGATACGGTAAAAAGCGACGTGTAACTCCGGAGGTGAGCCACGGAGGCAAAAACGCTGTGAGGAGCTTCAGCCTCCCACAGTTGAAGACTAGTATATGCTGATACTGATCCATCTTGTTCACA
>CM017443.1:30905747-30963584 GCA_007726485.1 Eragrostis curvula
TCGTCGGGGCGGACGCGGAGCGTGGCGGAGGTGCTGCGGGAGGTGGGCGCCGACGTGGTCGCGCTGCAGAACGTGCGGGCGGAGCAGGAGCGCGGGATGCGGCCGCTGTCGGAGCTCGCCGAGGGGCTCGGCATGCGCTACGTCTTCGCTGAGAGCTGGGCGCCAGAGTACGGTAACGCCGTGCTCTCACGATGGCCCATCAAGCGATGGAGGGTGCACCGCATCGCCGACCAGTCCGACTTCCGGTAACCACTGATCAGCAACTGATCTCTCCTTCTCCGCGGTTGTAATTACTTACTCCACAGCACTGGTTTTTTTTTCTCCAAGTATATCAGCTTACTAGAACGAATGCTATCGATTTAAGTAGCTGTTAATCAAATGTGTGCTCCGGCTGATACCATTCGTGCTGCCGATTTGGAGCTGTAATTGTGCCCGTACTACATAAATTGGAGAAAATCGTTGCACGCCCATGCTTGGATCAGTAGGGCAAATCGTTTCCCGCATGCTGTCAATCTCGTACGGCGTATACCGTGGATTAGATGGTGAGATCAACCAAAAAAACACATAGAAATTAAGACAAGCTAAGTTTATAATATAGTTTAATTGTAGTCTGTACAAGTCAACAGTGTAGAAGCTGATGGATTTGTAGCAATGCTGACACTACTATTTGACAATGTGAAAACGCGGAAATGTCATCCGTGCAGATTGCAAGAGGTTGTTTACATTGACAGCTTTATATGACCAGAAAAGGATAAACAACTGCTAGCGATTTAAGTAGAATATCAGAAACCTAGTAGTATTGGTTGTCGTTCGTCAATCGGGAACAAGTCAAATGTGTAAAACCAGTCAATACGCAGTCAAAAGATTAACTATGGAGCAGGTAGAGCTGAAAGGCGCTTAACAAGTCAGCTTCGACATCCTCTTTCTGATGAGCTAAGAGTTCAGATCGTCTCTTGCGCTTTCGTAAAATTAAGGATTAGGTGAGCTGCTCCAAAAGCGTCGAGAATGATCATATTCTTGATTCCGTCGTCCATATTTTTTAAAAAAGAAGAAGAAAAGAACACATTTTGAACCAAAATATAATATCAGGCGCAAAGGTCTCTCTCCGACTTTATTTCTTGTGCATGTACTGTTGTAATCACAGTAATAATGTGAAAGGAATACTGCGGCTCCATTTTGACCGTTTCTTCTTTAGACAAAAGAACTCTAAAACATCAGGATATTATATGATTTTATTTATTGATAGAAAGATTAAGATCTCATTTATTTGTGATGAGAATGAACCTGATAAATAACTGTGCTGTAACAATGTGCAAAAGAGCAGGAACGTACTGCGGGTCACCGTCGAGGTGCCGGGAGCAGGAGAGGTGAACTTCCACTGTACACATCTGGACCATCTCGATGAGAGCTTGAGGATGAAGCAAGTCAACTCGATACTGCGGTCGGCTGATGGCCACCACATACTCGCCGGCGGCCTGAACGCACTGGACTCCACCGACTACTCTGCTGACCGCTGGGCAGACATCGTCAAGGTATGCACAACACATCTGCAGACAGCAATATCTGAAACTTCTATTAACGCCTGATCATGAACCATTCTTATGTTTTGATGGACTGAAGTACTACACAGAGATTGGCAAGCCAACTCCCAAGGCAGAGGTAATGAGGTACCTGAAGGCGAAGAGGTACGTTGACGCCAAAGATTTTGCCGGAGAGTGCGAGGCTGTGGTGGTGGTGGCCAAAGGCCAAGGTGAGTTCAGCATCGCCTCAAGAGTCAAGAACACAATATGCCAGCAACACTGGATCGTTTCCGAGGAGGTCATTACGTTGCTGATTTTATTTAGCATTTTGCAGATGTGCAAGGGACGTGTAAGTATGGCACACGGGTGGATTACATTCTGGCGTCGCCAAGCTGCCCCTACAATTTCGTCCCGGGCTCCTACTCCGTCGTCTCATCCAAAGGGACATCGGATCATCACATCGTCAAGGTCGATATCACTATTGGCGGTGCCGGCACGGCTCCCCAGAGTCGAATACAGAGGGTGGTGAGAATGAGCAACGGCTCAACAAAAGGGATTTGGGCAGCTAGGTAGCCCTTGATTCTTATTGTGATTCTTTTCCTCGCTCTCATTTCGATATCTTGTATAAGTCTTCCTCTGTTTCATTTTCGAAAGGCTTTTTTGTCTAGGTCCCTTTTTGTTCAGTTTAGTGCACACACGGACACATGTATTGAGCTAATGGTAGGGAGACGTCAGGTTATGTTAAATGAGACCCCATTTAATCTTATATAACAAAATGATATCTGCTCTTCTGGTTTGATTCTTTGCACTAAAAGAGTGAAAATCTTTCCTTACAGTTTCCTTTTGAAGTGGCCAACAGTTTTTAGTATGTTTGGTTAGTTTTTTTTTTTTGCGAAGGAGTATGTTTGGTTAGCTATATTTGTTCGTAGTCGAAATTGGCAACCTGAAGTTTGAGTAAAGGCCGATCGGTTCCTGATCGTGTGCGCTGGCCGTGGGCCTTCAGCTTTCTAGCGTGGCCGCGTACAGGATGCCGTATACTCTGCAGGACTATGTATGCAAGTCCAGGCTATGCACGTCCATCACAGGCCCATGTAAATAGATGCCCAAATTGATGATCGAAGCTCTTGATCGGTAATCACACGGATTGATGTTTTTCTTGTACCGCAGCCGGCCCTAGCTAAGTCCAGTCATCCCTATAAATACAAGCCTTTAGGGATACGGCCGAACTCTCTCCAGTTCGTCAAACAAATCCTTTTTATTTCGTTTTTCCTTTTGCCCTAGGACTAGTAGATCTTTAGCGGTTTCTTTGTAAATCGTTCGTCCAGCCTCCGCGTTAGCGAGGATTCTTTGGTGGTTTGCTTGAAAATCATCCGTCTGCTCACGTGACGAGCACGAAGGCGTCGACGGCCGGTCCGGCGGCGGCTTCTTCGTTGTGTTGGCCGAAATCACGCGCCAACACAATTTTGGTGACTCCGCTAGGGAACGAGGCGTTGCTTCGGTCAAGAACAGCCGGGTTCCTCGTATTTTTCTTTATTTTTGTTCGTAGCATCAGGCCTTGAGGCCGATCGCTTCCTGTTCCTAGGTTCTTTTTCGTTTTTCTATTGCTGACGCATCAGGCCCTAAGGCCGATCTTGTCTGCTGCTTTTTATAAATCAAAGCATCGCCGGCTTCACCCGTATTGATATAGAAGATGACAGAGATTGATGCCGACAATGTCATCAAGCCGGAGTTTGCGGAACTGCCGGAAGACGCACAGCAGGAAATTGAACGCGGCATGGAAGAGTACCGCTGATTGGCACTCGCTAGTTGGACGAAGACACGTCAGGGTGTTGTAAAGAAGATCCCCGCATCAACTTTGCCATCCGCTTCCGATGTAAAAGATGCAGGACCTAAAATTTCAATGTCTCCTGAGGATTACGCGCACATGATAGATACATCTGTTGGAGCATCCGTGGCTAATAAAGTACCAGCTATGCTAGAACAGATTTTAGAAGCTCGTTTGAAAAACATGAATCTCGGCTCCGCGGCCGGTCATGGCACTAATCAAGCAGCTGGCCCAAGCACTCCAGTTCCACCACACCCTAACGCCGACGCCATGTCGTCTGGCGCGCAGGCTGGTGCAGGTATCGTACCGAATGACTTTAATATTTCTGGTGCGTTTCATACACCGGCCAATAGTGTTATGCACAACAATTTTGTAGATGGTCGGAATTATCTGGGTTTGGCCAGCAATATGCCATTTGTAACTGGCTCCGTAGGTGTTAGTACATCGGCAGTGGGTTTTGGCTGCTCGTCCCCCACACCTCAAAATTTCCAGCAACCATATTACACCACCATGGCATACAGTCAGCCGCCGATTCGTCCGCAAGGATCAGGCGCTCATCACAGTTCATTACAACCAGATGCTTGGGCTTGTAACATCGCACCGAACATGCTAGGCAGTTCAGGTTCTCAGTTTAGGCCACAACCTGCTACTGTCCCTCTTCGGCCTCAGGCTGAGTCGAGTGTTAGCAGTGTGCGCGAGCAAGTAACCGCTGTGCTGAAAGAACAATTTGGCGTGGAGCCAAAAGGCCGTGCAAAAGCATATAAGAAACCATATCCAGATTTCTATGACTCGATGCCAGTATCCTCAAGGGTTCAGAATGCCTGAATTCGTTAAGTTCAATGGAGAGGACAATAAAACTACTTACGAGCATGTGGGTCAATTTTTAGCACAATGCGGGATTTGTGGTGCCGGAAGTGATGATGTGCTTAAATTGCGTTTATTTCCCTTGTCATTGTCTGGTACTGCATTCACTTGGTTCACATCACTTCCACCTAGCTCAATTTATTTTTGGCCTTAGATAGAACAGAAATTCCATGAATATTTTTATACTGGGGAAATAGAGCTACGTCTATCCCATTTAGCATCAGTTAGGCAAAGAAACGATGAGTCTGTTTCAGATTATATTAGGAGATTTAGGGACACAAGAAATCGATGCTTCAGTTTAACTATTTCTGAGAGAGATCTTGCTGAGTTAGCATTTACAGGCTTGTCTTCTGATATCACAGAGGTGCTAAACGGGCAAGACTTTACAGATGTAAACCAGGTGCTTCAAAGAGCTCTGGCTCAAGAAAGCCGAGTCCAGAACGCCAGGACATCCCATAATTTTGATAAAACAAAAAACGATCATTCTGGCATTAATTTCACAGGCTGTGTATCCTGAGTCCTCCAATGAGAAATCGGTCGATGTGTGTGTGGCCGAATGGTCTTGGACCTCCAACAAGCCGTTCGTATGCCCTGCAGTGAAGTCATCATATAGGAGAGGCCGATCAGAGGATATGAAATTTACTTTTGATGTGACTAAGTGTGAAAAGATTTTTGATTTATTGTTACATGAAAAACAAGTTAGATTGCCCCATGGACATGTTATTCCTTCTGCCGATGAGCTGAGAGGACGTGATTATTGTAAGTGGCACCATTCTTTTTCGCATGCAACTAACGATTGTAATGTGTTTCGTCGACAGGTGCAAATGGCCATTAATGAAGGTCGGCTAAAGCTCGCAGACCCACAGGCCATGAAGTTGGATAGTGCTCTGTTCCCAGTTAACATGGTTGATTTGGGCGATCACAAAGTGTTGGTTCGGCAAGCTCAAGCTGAGAAAACTGCGGGAAAGCAAGTGGTCACTGCTGATGACCTAAATGCCGAGCAAACATCTCAGTTCAGCAAAGTGTCTTCCTCATCAATTGATGCCAAAAGGCCAAGGACGCTCAGACCGAAGAATCCTCGGTCAGGTGAGTGGGGAGCTGATGAGAAGAAGAAAGAGAGTTGTTTTGCGAAGCAAGCAACAAGGCCGATGCCAACATTTGACGTGCTTCTGGCCAAGTACGAGAAAAAGGCCGCTCAAAAAGTGCAGGCCCGTCCATCCTACGATGAACCAGCTCGTATGTCTCCTACGGAACAACTGGAGCAGAACGATATGCCAAGAACTCTTCCTCGTCCAAAACATGCACCAATACCTATAGCATCAAGGTCAGTGCAAAATCCTACACAAGCAACATGGTTCGGGCCCCCACCGGCCGAAACATGGCCTACGTGCCCGATTAGCCTTTACCCATATCCATCGTGGGAAGGTTATGGAATGTGGATGCCACCTTTCCCTGTTGATTATTATCATCCAGAATGGCGCATGTTGGGAGTAAGCATTGAACAACAAGGTGGTGGGGCATTGCCACATTCCAGGACTTAGATTGCCAAATGTTCAAGTTGGAGATACACAACAGCATGGCAAAAATATACAAACAATCATGCTGGACGAGGGGGTCCATAAAAGAAGGCAGCAGGTTAGCTCTAAAATTGCTGATGGATCAGTTGTTGTGCGCACTAGAAAGGAATGGAGACCTGTTGCTAGATCACCAAGTAGGACCGGTGCTGGGATCAACCAATCTGAGAAGCAAATTATGGCTGAACCAATTGGTAATTCGGCCAGTGTTGCAGAAGCAGGTGACTCGGGGGGCAAGGTTGCAGCTAACGGTTCAGTCAGGAAGAGTCAAGCAACTGGGGATGAAGCACTAAGAAAGAGGCGTGATAACCCCAAAAATCAAGGAGTAATGATTTCAGAACCCACATTAAAACCTCCTGACCAGTGGAGCCCAGATGGTGTGACCCGTACTCAAAAGAGGAGGCTGCAACGGCTCAAAGCTCATAAAGAGAGGTGTCGGCCGAACACTCTAGTGACCATGATGAGGCAGATATGTGGAGTGATTCTCCGCTTCCGCCACTGTAAAGGCAGATCCGCGACCTGATAAAATTCAATGCATATCTATGATGGACCTTTCACATTATAATTTTTTATACAGCTGACTCATGCAGTCAGGCTAAATTTTATTGCTTTATAGATAAGTAGTGTTTATTCAAAATCCTGGAGTGGCTTCGGCAGCAGGTCGAGCAAGACCAATCTAATATGAATGATATTGCCGAGGCCATTGAGGGGTTTGATAATCTAGATAAGTTCAGAGGTATTTTAAAAGAAATATATTCCAAGTGTTTAGCAATGTGTGTTTGAGGAACAACATGTATGGCCGATTCTTTTTTCATCGTCCTTAGAGTTGTTGTGGCTGGCATGGAGTACTCATTGTCAGAGGCACATATTTAAAATGCTTTT
This sequence comes from Eragrostis curvula, assembly GCA_007726485.1. Lineage (NCBI taxonomy): Eukaryota > Viridiplantae > Streptophyta > Magnoliopsida > Poales > Poaceae > Eragrostis > Eragrostis curvula. Next base: position 30,912,413 of record CM017443.1, read on the forward strand.
GGCACGCTATCTTAGCCAAAAGGCAGGGGGGCATGTGTTCGTAGTCGAAATTGGCAACCTGATGGAGTTTGAGTAAAGGCCGATCGGTTCCTGATCGTGTGCGCTGGCCGTGGGCCTTCAGCTTTCTAGCGTGGCCGCGTACAGGATGCCGTATACTCTGCAGGACTATGTATGCAAGTCCAGGCTATGCACGTCCATCACAGGCCCATGTAAATAGATGCCCAAATTGATGATCGAAGCTCTTGATCGGTAATCACACGGATTGATGTTTTTCTTGTACCGCAGCCGGCCCTAGCTAAGTCCAGTCATCCCTATAAATACAAGCCTTTAGGGATACGGCCGAACTCTCTCCAGTTCGTCAAACAAATCCTTTTTATTTTGTTTTTCCTTTTGCCCTAGGACTAGTAGATCTTTAGCGGTTTCTTTGTAAATCGTTCGTCCAGCCTCCGCGTTAGCGAGGATTCTTTGGTGGTTTGCTTGAAAATCATCCGTCTGCTCACGTGACGAGCACGAAGGCGTCGACGGCCGGTCCGGCGGCGGCTTCTTCGTTGTGTTGGCCGAAATCACGCGCCAACAATATTCAAAACTGTTGGGAAATATGTGAATTTGTATTAGAAAATGTAGGCCACTTGTGTAAAATACTAAAGAGATGGCACAACAACACAAACGCACTGCAGCGGCGGACCAAAAAGCTCTGCAGCGGCGGTTTCAGCAGTCCGCCGCTACGCAAGCGCCGCTACAAATAAACCTTGTAACGGCGGTCTTCGGCAACCGCCGCTCCATACCCCATCTGTAGCGGCGGATACTGCCATCGGCCGCCGCTACAAAGGGTCATTTCCAGCGGCGGGTGATGGCACCACCCGCCGCTAATAATGATTTGAAAAAAAAACCGTGAAACCCTAGCCGCCCCGCCGCGGCCGCCCTCGAAACCCTAGCCGCTGCCGCCGCCTCCACCACACCGGCCATCCACGGCCGCCGAGAAGCAGCCCGCCGCAACGCAGCCCCGCCGCCTCACCGCGGCCGCCTCCACCACGACGCCCCTCCGCGGCCGCCGAGACACAGCCCGCCGCGGCTGCCTCCACGCCGGACTGCCGCGGCCACCGCCACCACGCCGCCCCTCCGCGGCCGCCGAGACGCAGCCTGCCGCAGCCGCCTCCACCATGGTACGCCGCCACGGCCGCGTCGACACCGCTCCGTCGCGGCCGCCTCCACAGGGCATCACGGAGGAGCCCCTCGACGGAGCCGCGCGCAACCTCATCGCACGCGCGCTCCGGCGAGAGGTGCCTCCATGGCTGCCTTATAACAGGGGAAAGGAGAAGGTGGGGGCGGCGGAGAAGAGAAGGAGAGTTAGGGTTAGGGCTGGAGCACTGGCTTATAAATATTATCTATGAATGTTTATCTTTTTTAAATGAACGTTTAACTTAAAAACAGAAGGGACCTAGGGAAGAAAAGCGGCGGCGGGAAACTAACACCGCCGCTACAATTCTATCGTTTTGTAGCGGCGGTCGTCTTTTAAACCGCCGCTAATAAACCTTAGTAGCGGCAGTTGGCATTTAAGTCCGCGCTATTAATAGGTTCTTGCGGCGGCCCGATTGAACAGTACCACCTGCTCCACTATAGCGGTGGACCGCATGACAAACCGCCGCTACGTGTTTTACTGGTCCGCCGCTATAGTGAACTTGTGTTGTTGTGTGGGTAACTATTGCCCACCTCAAGAAAAACTCTCTTCTCGTAGTCTCCATTGCTAGAGGGGGGGGGGGGGGGGGGGGTGTTAACGGTGACTGCCTGAGGTAGGGTGCATATTTGAAAGAGATCATTAGCGGCGGTTGTAGTCGGAGGAGATGGAGGTGGTTTGTGGCGGAACATGTCACTAGAGATGGAGGGGAGGTTGTAGTCGCATTGGTACGTGTGAATGGGAGGCGAAAGATGGTGCATATGTGAGCGGCCGGTGTTCTAGCACGCATGCGTGAGTTGCCAAGATCCATAGGATATGCCAATTTGCGTGGATTTCCTACAACGCCATTTGTAAAGAGCAATTTAGTCTCATCCACTAGTTGACCTGAAACAAGCTATCCAACGCCATCGCCTCTTCCTCCTCCCTAATTTGGAACTCTTACTTACTCCCTCTGTCCCAAAAGGCCAGAATACTTGTCATTCTGGTTATATACCAAGTTCATACAAGATGCTATGGATCTGTACATCCAAAAACATATCCGGAATGACAAGTAAATTAGGACGGACATTCATCTTTTCTATAACTTTTTTTCACTTCAAGGCGGAACATTTTTTTAGTAAAGCTGGAACAATTTGTATATATGAGTGGAACTTTTTATCGAAGGCTGGATGTTTTTTAGTAAAGCTGAAACAAATTGTATATATGAGTGGAACGTTTTTCCTTATAGATGGATCGTTTTTCTTTTTGAAAAGATGAAACATTTGTATGAAATCTTGAACTTGGCAAAGTACACATGGAACTTTTTCACATATTGCTGAAACTATTTTTTATTGTCTGAGAGAAGCGAATTCTCAGTCACCTAGTATCCAGACATACCCTATATTATATGGGGAAATATCAGGTGCACAAGATGTATTTGGTGCACATGTGCATAAACTCATTAAGAGCCATTGGATTGCATCTACCTGTCTAAAATCATATTATATAGTAGGCCATATATAATAGGACGACAAGGAAAAAAAATGAGAGGCAATGATGTTTATCTTGTCAACCGTTCCAAGCCTGCAACCAAGTGCACTGGTGCCAACGTGTCAATTGCCCAAACATGAGACTAGCGACCATCATTGTGATTTTTTTTTTTTTGAGCACCTATAGCTTATTCTTCATGCAAATTACAAATTTATATCGGGACGGGCTTTATAAAGAGGGATGTGACTAGATCTTTGAGGTCACCAGCGAATGTGTAAGCGTCTCTGCCGCCAAGGTATATAACCTCCAGCGTCTTCGTCAGGTTCACAACCAGCTGCGCCGCTGGTAACAGTGTACGGTCCATCTCCATGCACGCTCGGTTGATCCTCCTCCATGCGTGCTCTGCCATCACGGCTACCGCTGCCGCAGCCTCCTCCCCGGAAATGGCATGCTCTTTCGCGTAGCATTCCACGGAGCTTGCCACGTCCTTCTTGTTCTTTCCCTTCTGCATCGATCATTCACATGTACGCGCACTTAGATATCAGTGTACAAGCATGGATCTCTAGATGCATGCACTATTACTGTCACGTACAATGTGTACCTTGTATGAGGCGATGTCGTTGAGGAACCGAGCGACTTCTCCGCTGGCAATAACCACGTCGGGGACGGTACTCGCCCACTCGAATACCTCCTTAGTCGCCAAGTCCCCGGCGCCCATGAGCAGAACGACATGACCGAAGCTCGGCGCATACTTCTCGCTGCACCATTTGGCCTCGTCAAGGTAGTATTTCGATGAAGATTGGAACTGCATGTTGAATGACATGTATGCACATAATTAATTCTCTGACTACGTTGAAATTTGACTGAAGCATATGCACGATACACTTTTGCTTGCATATAATCTTACCGCTTTTGTTGCATAGGACACACGGTACTTCTCATCAGGTTCCAAAGTATCCTGGAACCCTTGAAAGTTCCTCAGAAGATTGATGTAAAACAGGTTCATGTATTCTGGGAGATCATACACCGCTCTTTCATCCCGTCTGCAGATAACAAAAGATTACCGAAATGAGCTAAATCAACCTCCAGCTTCAAGTGATGCTCAATATTTCTTAAAATAGTTCTACTATAGTATACAAAAGTTATGCACGTATATATATTTTTTTATTTTCTCTACATAAATTTTACAACCTCTGTATAGCTTCATTGAGTTTATGGCATTCCTCCAAAGTAGCATGAACATCGTAAGTGTCATCCATCAAGGATAACAATCCGAAAGTCTTCGCGAACAAAATACGAGCGCGCGAATACTCCTCCTCATGGAACACTCCACATGTCCAAAAGTAGTTCTCCACTAAGCGGTCTCGGGCGTAGTTTAGCTTCACACTGCCGTAAAGATCCTTCCACCACCTACACATTGAACAAAGGATTACTTACTAGACCAGTCTTGCAAAAGCAAGGTGAAGCATAGAAAAAAATGGTCAACTTACAAGGAGAGATCTTTGAGCTCCCTGAGGTGAAGAGACCTGACGAGGTTGAAGTCTAGCCTAGCGAGCTCCAAGATCATGCTGTTGTGCCCTTCTTCTTTCTCATACTCAACTATGTAGTGCATTGTCTCTAGCCGCTTTGGGAGACGCGGGAGAGGGATGTCGAGGGCACGGGAAACCTGATCTTTCATTGGAAACGTGAGCTTATTTCCTCTCATCATGGACTCGAGATGGCGCCTGGAGAAGGAGATGGCTTCATCAAGGGCCTGCTCCCCAGGGATTGCCATGTGAGCAGCGTTATACATGGCCAGCAAGCTCCTTGGGTCATTTCTTAGGCTTGGACTGAAACTCCCCGTGTCATTTTTGAACTTGTCGAATACATCTGTAGAGACAGCGTTGATGATGAGTTGGTGGTATGCACTCCATGTATCATATAATCATAAATCTAGACTAGCTATATTAAATTGTTCTACGGTAACGGCAGATGTGGTGAGAGTAGCTACACGCCTGCGCCTTCGCCTTATGACACTAATCATATAAGCCATTTCAAAGCCCACATCCACATCAGAAAATATCCTATTCACCATACAAAATCTTCGGTGGCAACTGCCAAAACAGCAATAATTGGTAGCCATTTTTTAACTTATGCACATCATATCTACACACTGTGAAAACAAGGTTGCATCAAGAAATATTATTCTTCACCATGACACGAAACATGTCTTGTCAATACATGGTGAACAAAACTTTAAGAGAGCCCTCAAATTGACCCGGCCGACAGCATCTGAAAGCGACCTTGTACACCAAAATATATATGGGACATGACACGAAATACTGTTCTTCACCATGACACGAACATGACACATCACGGACAAATAACACCTGGGAAATTGACTAGACAAATCTGCCTATCGCGAGATACATACCTGGAGATACCCAGAAGCCATGTTGCCTGAGTACACGGAATCGGAGCGCGAAGATATGGAGGTCGTTGTAGCTGCCAAATTCCAGCTCCTCACTACGGATACGCCTTAACACCGTATCAATCTCCTTGTGAAAGTGATTGTCTATGCCGAGACGTTCAAGCGTGTCCACGAGGATCAGCATGTTGGGCGTGTTCCTGGCGTTGCCGGCCTCAAACATTCCGCGAACTTCTCCCTTCAGTCGATCGGCCCTATCTCTCATCTGCTCTTCCAACTCCTGCATTTGCTCACGTATAATAAAAAAAATCAAGGATAAAAACCACACGCCGTAAACTTATTATGACTGTTATTACATGCGAATGCAAATGTGCATGTATGAATAAATATAAACCTGCAAGATGGGAGGGGTGTAGGAGATAAAGAAGTCGTCCCACACGCAAGGCTCAAAGGCGCCGGCGATGGCCTCGGCTGTTGGAATTATTGACCTCTGTCAATTGGACCGAAAGGCCCATTAGAATCCAACTAAAAGCCCCTATTAGCTGCCTTGATCGGGAGGCAGAAATTAGCCCATCTAAAGGCCCGGCCCCACGCCTACAGCAGCATATATAAGCAAAGGGAAACGTTCTGTTATCCCTGATCGTGAGTTAATCACGAATTAAGCCCCTGGGTTAGACCTAACCCTAATCTACCGATCGCTAACGCTGCTGGAAGTCGTGGAAGCTCGGTGCCTGATCTACATCGACATCTACTTCGAGTTCAACCTCTACAGCTCATCAACCCTTGCTGCAGAGGAGATCATGACGGGTAAGTTGATTTCAGTGTTGATCTTAAGTGTTCTAGGTGTGATCTATAATCTGACTAGATGAATCCTGTTAAGTTGATGACATTTAGTTCTAACAATTGGTATCAGTTACCTAAAACTAGTCGTTTTAGATCCCCTAGTCATGGTCAGCACTAGATCTAATCAGTTTTAGTTCAGTTTAATGATCTAGTGATGCAATCAGAGGTGAATTATCCTGTTTTGATTCAGTTTTCAGTCACGATTAGTCTTTACAGTAAGCAATTAAGTCGATTAGTTCATGTTTTAGTCGTAAATTAAGCAGTTAGGGTTTTCTAAGTTTTCAGATTAATCTTACCATGTCACACAAAATTGATGCGAATTAAGTAAATCTGGGCTCTAGGGTTGATCACACCCGCACACCTAAGCAAACCCTAACCCTCGCTCAAATCAAAGCCTAAGATTGAGATTAAGAAGATGAGGGTTACCTCATGGTCGTCGCTCCGTCGCGGCCATGGCCGCGCACGGGCGTCGCCACCTTCCACCCTCACCGGCCACCGACGAGGTGCGCACGATTGAGCTTTGCGCGCGCCCTGCCGGGGCTGGGTCCGGCCGTGCGGCATCAGTCGTCGCACGCGCGCACCCGAGCCATGGTCGCCGGTGTGCGCTTTGAGCTTCAGATCATGACGACGAGCATCAGAAGGAGCCGCCTTGGGATTCCTCGACGGCGGCGCGCTCAACGCAAGGAGAGCGCGCGCGCCGGCGAGAAGCCCCGTGACGACTCCGCCGCTCTATCGCGCCGCCGGCTCTCCGCCTGCAGCGTCGCCATGCTCACTGGCGCCAGGCGCGCGCCTCGCCTTCCGTGCGCGCGTGGGCCGTCGTGCGCCGCGCCGCCGCGCTCCCCAAGCTCTCCGCTGCTGCGGCCGCCCGCGAGAGATTGGGAGTGGAGGCGAGCGCCGCCGCCATGGCGCCGGCGGCGCGTGGCTGCGCCGACATCTCGCCATCGCCAGTGAGCTTGCGCGAGCAGAGCAGAGGAGCGAAGAGGGAGAAAGTGAGGCGCGACGCGCGGTGAGAGAGTGAGGGAAGCTAGGGTTTCCAGCGGAGTTTTATTCTGCGCTGGACAATCCTGGCCGTTCGCTCATCAGCCCTAAGATCTAATGGATCGCATTAGCCGTACATAAGCAGGCCACAGGCCTGGGCCGGGCATGAGCGCGAGCAGGCCAGGCCGATGAAGCAGGTGCATCATGCACTTCTGGGCTACATCGCCCTGCGTTGGGCTGGCCTGCCCATCTGCGCCACTGGGCTGGGCCGCGCGCTATTAAGCTGGGCTGCGCACGGCGATGCACTGGGCCGACCCCTTTTCTCGCTGGGCTGCGATGCGCAAATAAGTTTCGGGCCGCGCGCAAATAAGAATGGGCTGAATTAAGATTTCACATTTCAGTGCGCGATTTATCTTTTAGTTCAGTTTTAATTCACGATTATTTGTAAGTTAAGTAATTAATAAATTATTTGTGACCTCAGTTTTGCTGCAAAATTTAGTAAGTGAGATTTAAGTTTTATTGTAGTAAAATTTCTCATAATTTTCTCAATTTAATTTGGCTATTTGTTGAGAAACCATTTAAGTTAAATTCTCATAATATTTAGTAGCAATATTTCATTTGCTAATTTTTTAAGCTTCCGCTGTCATATTAAGTATATATATATTAAGTTTAATTAAGTATATTGAGCACAATGTTTTTAAGGCATAAGTTTAAGATTAATTTATCTATTTAGTTGAGTTTAAAATTTTGAGAATTTTAATATGTACAAGAGACATATTGTATAAGTTTCATTAATTATTCTGTTTCACAGAATCATGAGCTCTTAGTCATTTAAGTAATTCGTAAGATTATTGAGATTTAAGAGTCTCCCATTGATGATCAAAATAAGTCTTTTCTCTGCGAAATTAACATGGTTGGGAAATCATTTCATTAAGTAAATGCTCAACATATATGATCTTTTCTCACCATGTTTAAGACATTATTTAAGATTGTATGAGATTATTAAGTTGAGAAAGTCTTATTATTTATTTATGTTTTTCGCTGAGATCATTAAGTTTGATCTATTAAGTTTGCCTATAAGTAAGTTTAATGCTGCTTTTCTTTTTAAGTTCGCTTGTTTTCCCCACCGGTGATGCAAGTTGTTACTTATTTTGCATGATTATAATCAGACCACCGTAGGATTATTTTCATGCTATTTTTAGTGCATCTTATTGTACTAATTTTAAGTTTTTCACATTTAAGTCTATTCCTCTAAGTTTTCCATCCATCATGCCTTAAGATCAATAAAAATGCATAAGTTGCATTTGCCATGCGCATTTTAAGATCAAATAATGCATCTCTTGCGTTATTATTGCTATTTTATTAGCACACTAAGATACTTACTAAGTATCTTTATTTGGCTATGTCCTTTCAGATGAAAGTCACATGAAGAACATTAAGCCCTTCAACGGCATTGACTTTCCTTTATGGAAAGAGAAGGTGCAAGACATTCTCAAGTCTCTGGAACTTGATTATGTGCTTCATAAGGACAAGCCACTTCCTCCCTCTTCCGACATTGAGGAGTATGATGAGAAGATGCATGAGTATCAATTCAAGTTGGAGAAATGGGAAAAGGACAATAAGTTTGCCAAAAGAATCATCAAGCGTTCGATCTCAGAAGGCATAAAGGGAGAATTTGATGATAATGAGGACACGACTGCTAGTGAACTCTTCTTTTTGATTGAGTTAGAACATAAGAGAGTCAGCACAAGGTTCCTCTTCACAAGGCTAACCACCTTGCGATATGATGGATACAGTGGAATAGTAAAGCACATACGCAGCATGTATGACATTGCTTATGAGCTTAGGTCATTTGGAATAGAACTCTCCGATTCATTTTTAGAGCATTGTGTTAAGACATCTTTAGTGAATCCATGAATCGGGGGAGTGATTCTTAGAATAAGTTAAAGTTTCATTGTCAGAAACTTCATTTAGAATTTGTTAGTGGATTCAATAAGTTAGCTTGATGACATTCAATGTACTTTAGTGAAACCTTTTGGTTCCATATATCATTGTTTTTATGAGTATATTTCTCTCTAAGTTGTGAAATTATCTCCTATATCCTCAGTTTAAAGTTATTATCTTAATTGCTTTTCTAGAAGCAAATTTCATAATGCTAATTATGAATCTCTTACACATGTGAGAATTAGATGAGATAAGTAAAGTGATGAGACCTTGTCGAATATGTGGCACACTCACGTTTAGACCACAAATTCGGGGGGAGAATGGCGTGTCTCATCAATTTTAAAGATACTTCAGATAATAATGCCAATTAAGAATTGCACTTGTCAATTAAGAATTAATGTTAGAAATATATTTATAAATTCTCTCCATAGGATTTTGTCGTCCATAAGATTTAAGGACAAAATTAAGCATAAGATTTTAAGCATAATATAAGTATAAGTTTTAAGTATGATATACTCGCTATATCTTCGCTATATCTTATTGCTTAAATTAAGAATAAGTTCAAGAGCAACTTTATCATGCAAGACATGATTATTAAAACTACCATTGTGATGGGAGTCTAAACACTCCACAAAGACCAATTGTCTCACTAAGTGTGGTTTTATCCTATATTCTAGCCACCGCTGTTTACGGGATAATTCTCACAGATTGTGTTGTGTCACCCATTTTCTGGCCACCGCTGTTGTGGGTTGGTGCAATGGAATCAGAGACGATTGAAGTATGATTGTGTTCATGATACTGGCCACCGCTGTTTTGTGGACATTTAATCATAGCTTTGCTGCTCTAGTTCATTATCTAGCCACCGCTCGTGTGGGCTAGTGGTGGCAAAGCAAGCTGATCAGTGGTATAATAAATGTCGTGCCAAGATAAGTTAAAGAGCTATCATTGTAAATTTATTTTAGATAAGCTTATGGGCCGACACATTTAATATTCTGATTATTCGGAATTCAATGAAAGCTCATATGGAAGGAAATGGGGGAGAAGAAATCTTATTGAGATGTAGGATAAGTTTCCTCTATATCGATGATTTAAGATGAGATGTATATATATATATACATACATATATGATTTTCTCATATCGTGCCATAAGTGTTTCTCCATTCTTTTCTAACTCTGTTGAGGATCTACATTAGCAGTTCTTCAATAACAGAGACTCGTAAGATTTTAATAATAAGTTAAGTTTTGGGCACAAAAGTGAAAGCCTCAGTTATTTCTAAGATTATGTAAAAGAGGTCATAAAAGGGTCTATGAATTTTGAACATAAGTATAGTTCATCTCATAGCAATTTTCTGATGGAGTCAAGACAGCAGACTGTAATGGGTCTGCAGATTGTTGAAGAAGTGATTCCAAAGGAAAATAAGATGCTAAGTTTATAACTCACTATGAGTTTGTACATATCATGGGCAACCGTGATTTATTTTATAAGGTTAAGGTGGATTAATTAAGATCCTGATACTCTGAGGAAATTATTTTCTCCGTAAGTTGAAAGAAATAAGCATGCATTCCAAGAAAGGAGAAATGATTTTATCATATCATAAGACACATCTAGTGATGCTTTTCCTAAGTTCTGGGGGAGTATGACACTTTGATGGGACCAAAGTGAGTATTGGGATCGTCACTCAAGCACAAAAGTTAAGAGAGGCTTTGAAGTGACAATATGTGAATGCAAATATAATTATGCCTGTAAGTTTTGCGTGATATAGCAAATTTTATCATAAGAATAAGGTTAAGAATAAGATAAATAGGAAGACGTTCCTAAGGATTCAAATTGAAGCTACATGCTAAAGATCTATAAGATATTGACTTAGCATGACAAGCCGGAATGCTTGACAAAATTTTGTTAGTCTTAGTCCAGGGGAGGTCCACTGGAAAAGGATGTTTAAAGTTAAAGGCACCAAATAACATGCTTATTTAATTAAGTACTATTCAGATAAGATTTTGTGAGGGTGTATGGATGTAAATGTGCACAATTAAGTTTTATGTCCTTCATTCTTACAGATATGAGCGATTCTGCAGAAAGCTCTAAAACAAGATTAGCATTATTTATGTTGATTTTGTATGGCATGTTTCAGACAGGCATATAAAATATATTCCGGTATTATTAAGTCTACATTGATAGTAATCAATGTTACTGTATTTATATACATAATTCCTTCAAGTAATGACATATAGTTGATGGTGTCAAGCCCATTGACAACTATATTGTTATGTCGTGAAAGAAGATTCCCAGGATCAAGTCATTCTAATGCTTTAAGTAAATAGCTAGCAACATGACTAATTGAAGGTGTTATCTCCTATCCTATTTTCGCGAAATTAGTATGGATTTGGTGATTAGCCTGAAATGTGATTCTGGATGAGGCCGAATAAACAAACTCCCAATTAAGTTTAATAAGTGTTCTATCGAGATACTGTATCAGACTTTGGTTAATTATGTCCCGGGACACCTGTACTGCTTCCGGTGACTGATTCGTCAGGTTTTGTTATGGTATTGAGTGTGAACATAATGTGAACATAAGCCTAAGTTTAAGATTAAGATTGTTCAACTAAGTGGGAGATTATTGATCTGTGTATGTCCACCTGTACGTGATCGATAATATGAATATTATAAAGAATTAGCAATTGACCTTCGGTCAAGGGGGAGAATGTTGGAATTATTGACCTCTGTCAATTGGACCGAAAGGCCCATTAGAATCCAACTAAAAGCCCCTATTAGCTGCCTTGATCGGGAGGCAGAAATTAGCCCATCTAAAGGCCCGGCCCCACGCCTACAGCAGCATATATAAGCAAAGGGAAACGTTCTGTTATCCCTGATCGTGAGTTAATCACGAATTAAGCCCCTGGGTTAGACCTAACCCTAATCTACCGATCGCTAACGCTGCTGGAAGTCGTGGAAGCTCGGTGCCTGATCTACATCGACATCTACTTCGAGTTCAACCTCTACAGCTCATCAACCCTTGCTGCAGAGGAGATCATGACGGGTAAGTTGATTTCAGTGTTGATCTTAAGTGTTCTAGGTGTGATCTATAATCTGACTAGATGAATCCTGTTAAGTTGATGACATTTAGTTCTAACATCGGCCACCTTCGGGCAGGCGCTGATCTCGTGGTTTAGAGGAGCAGCAGAAACCTTGCTCGGAGCCATAATCAAGTACTGTATGTATGAGCAACTAGTGTATCCTGCAATAAGGTGCTAGCTAACTGGCTGCACTTGCATGGTATCTCCCGTCTGCGGTATCTTTTTATAGGGCTCATCAGCACTTGGCTCAAAAAATAATATATACAGCTTGCATCTCTCTAACACTATCGAGAGGCCACTACATCGACTGATAGCCCCACCTGATTCTGATTGAGGCAATTGGGGAATTGCGTGATCCACGAGCATGATATGTTATGAATTTGCCGCTTTCCTTTTTTGTGCTGTTCTGGTGACTTGCATGTGTGCAGATACTGATTGAAGAGACACTGGCAAAATCCGACTTGCCGTCTTGATTTTGCCAGGTCACCCACCCACCGTTTACCGCTGCTCAGCCATGACGCAGAGACCTCGTTGTTTGCTTGCCCCGGTTTTCACAAGGATTAGCGATATTATGACGATCCATGTCACAGCAGTCGGCGCCGGTTTTCACAAGCATTTATCATGTTGCGCAACTCCCTGGGTTTTAATTTGGCTCGAGCCCGCCTGACTAGTGGCAACAAGTCGGAATTCACGTGTTTCTCATGCCAAGTTTCCTGCGCAAGTTTGGATTGCATCCCCATACGGCTATCGCGTTTGCGCAAAGCACAAAACACTGTCACTCACACGCGTTTAGATGGACGTCTAACTTTTCGGCTCTAGTAGCCTAACACTCTCTCGCTTAATCACCCTTTAATCCAAAGCGTAAGCGAAGTGCAGTCTGACGGGTCACAGAAACGTGAGAGTCCCTGTACACATCCAGTGGTACGGTGAGCATCACCTGAACGAGAATGCGGAACCTACTCTTATTGATCAAAAGTATTAAGATAACGTAGCATATTGTAGAAAAACTACTATTTTCAAATTTTTTATCTCAATGTACAAAATATATTGCAGCTTGAAATTTGGCACAAAAAGTTAAATTGTTGCATTTTCTGTCCATGTGATTTTTTCTTGATTATTTGCCGATTATTTGCATACTTTGATTTTAAAAATAAATATTTTATTAATTAAAAAGGTATGCAAACAATCAAAAACAAATATAAAAAAACTATATGTATAGGGAATACGGTAATGTATGATTGTGCCAAATTTCAAGTTGCAATGTATTTTGTGCATTGAGATAAAAAAAAAATTGAAAATAGTCATTTTTTCTATTATAGTGTCCTGCACACAAAACCCGCGTTTTCTTAGTGTTCACGAGACAAAAAGAAGAGATGCAATGTTCATGTGACAAAACCAACATTAAATAGTGTCCCACATACAAATTTCCCTAATAAGGGAAATGAACTTGTCTACTCCAGTTTGAGTCTCCGACTCAAGATGGTTGCTTGCATTTATGACATTATTTATTCAGTGGTAATTCACGTGCCATATCGGCGCTAGTCTTTTCAAATGCATTTCTAGAGGTAAGGTTTGTGTGTGCATTCATATAGATATAGTTTATGTGCATCATTTTCATATAGGTATGGTTTGTGTGCGTCTCTGCCTTTAGTACTTTACTATGCTTTGAAAAAAATAAAATATATATGCACCTTGCATCTCTATCAGTATCGGGATGCTCCTTTCTTTTTAAAAAAATCAGTATCTAGAAGCTATGTCGACTAATAGCCCCACCTGATTCTTATTGAGGTAACTGGGAATTGCGTGGTCCACGTGGGTGATAATTTATGAATTTGCCGCTTTCCTTCTTTGTGTGTCCATGCGTGCTAGCTGATACTGATTGAAGAGGATCCATGCCGTCTTGATTTTGCCTGGTCACCCACCGTTCACTGCTGCTTTCAGCCATGACATAGAGACTTCGTTGTTTGCTTGCCCCGGTTTCCACGAAGATAACGATCCTTAATCCCTGTATCAGCAGTCGGCGCCGTGTCATGAGCAGTGTGAGAAACAGTTATGCAATTTATCAAATTTAGAAAATCCAGCCGCCATGCTCTTGTTTTCTGATAAATGCAGGATGATGACTGTGAACATATCAAAAGATGTGATAATATCCCCGAGGACTTTGTTTAGCTGAAAACAATAGAATAGTGGTTCGTACGTACTCGAGCTCTCTATAAGTATGTAGTAGAACTGTAGAAGCGCCTCCACCTAAAGCAGACACGGCACAAAAAATGGAGCGCGAAGTCTGGTTGCTTTGCGCTACGCTCGCCGTCTCGCTCCTCTACTACTACCACCAGTCCAGCAGGAGGAGCCGTGTAGTAGGCTCTGCACGGCTGCCGCCGGGCCCCCGGGCGCTGCCGATCATCGGCAACGCGCTCCAACTGCTAGGCGGTCACCTCCACCACACGCTCACGCGCCTCGCGCGCGCCCACGGCCCCGTGATGCGCCTCCAGCTGGGTCCCGTCCCGGCCGTCGTGGTCTCCTCCCGCGACGCCGCCAGGGAGGCCTTCACGAAGCACGACCGACGCATCGCCGCGCGCTACACCCCCGACGCCGTCCACGCCCGCGGCTGGGCCGACCGCTCCATGATCTACCTACCCAGCGCCGACACGCTGTGGAAGACGCAGCGCGGCATCGTGGCAACGCACGTGTTCGCCCCGCGTAGCCTCGCCGCGCGGCGGGGCGTGCGCGAGCGGAAGGTGCGGGAGCTCGTGGACCGCCTCCGCGAGCGCGTCGCCGGGCAGGAGGTGGTGGAAATCGGAAAGGCGCTGTGCGGCTGCACGATCAACCTGGTGTCGAGCGCCTTCTTCTCCGTGGACGTGGTGGACCTGGACGACGCCACGGAGTCGGCGCACGGGATACGGGAGCACGTGGAAGGGATCGCCGACCTGATGACCAAGCCCAACATCTCCGACCTCTTCCCTCTCCTCCGGCGGCTCGACCTGCAGGGACGGCGCCGCACGGCTGGTCGGCACTTGGCGGCAATCTTCAGCATCGTGGACGGCATAATTGACCGCCGGTTGGCCGAGGCCGCCAGCTCTTCCAACGCCGCCGAGCACGACGATGACTTCCTCCATGTGCTCCTGAACCTCATGTCGGAGGGGCAGATCGACCGCGACGTGGTGAAAGCCATCGTGTTCGAGGTCTTCGTCACCGGGAGTGAGACGGTCACCGTCACAGTGGAGTGGGCGATGGCCGAGCTGCTGAAGAACCCGCGCGCCATGGCCAAGGTGCGCGCCGAGATCGACGGCGCCCTCCGCGGCAAGAAGACCATCGACGAGTCCGACGCGATGAGCTTGCCGTACCTCATGGCCGTGGTGAAGGAGTCGATGCGGCTGCACCCGGTGGCGCCGGTGCTGGTGCCGCACGTGGCCGTCGAGGACGGCGTCGAGATCGGCGGCTACGCGGTGCCCAAGGGCACCTCGGTGTTCTTCAACGTGTGGGCCATCATGCGGGACCCCGCGGCGTGGGACCGGCCGGACGAGTTCTTGCCGGAGAGGTTCCTGAACACGGAGGTGGATTACAGGGGGAAGGACTTCGAGTTCATCCCGTTCGGGTCTGGGCGGAGGCAGTGCCCCGGCCTGCCCATGGCGGAGCGCGTCGTGCTGCACCTGCTGGCGTCGCTGCTGCACGCGTTCGAATGGAGGCTGCCGGACGGCATGTCTGCCGAGCAGCTGGACGTGAACGAGAGGTTTACCACCGCCAATGTCCTGGCCGTCCCTCTCAAGGCGGTGCCAATCGTCATTACCCTAGCTAGATCGTGAATCAAGACCTTCTATAACGGTGCATGGCATGTCTGCCGAGCAGCTGGACTGAAGCGAAAGTTTTACCACCGGCAATGTCCTGGCCGGCCGTCTCTCTCAAGGCGGTGCCCATCGTGATTACTACCTAGCTGCGGAATCATCAGGACATGCCACGAATGGCCCATGGCTTTTATAAATATTGTTGTTGGTATGTTGCTGCAGCTTTCCTTATCACTTGGAGAACCATGAAATGCACAATTGTCTTGTTTGTAGTGGCAAAATGATTGGTGCGTGCTGGCGATAAGCCCTTAATTTATGAATATTACTGTATCACTTCTTCGGTCATAGAATAAGCATTTAAATCCTATCTTAAGTTCATTTTTTGTGAATTTTTTTGATTTTGAATCAAAAGAAAACTAAACTTTCATAACAAAATTTGCCTTTGTTTATTTAGTGGAGCTGATTCTTACTGAGGTAACTGGGAATTGCGTGATTCACGTGGATGATAATTAATGAAATTGCCGCTTTCCTTCTTTGTGCTGTCCTGGTAACTTGCATGCGTGCAGATACTGATTGAACGGTGTCCATGCCGTCTTGATTTTGCCAGGCCACCCACCTTTTACTGCTGCTCATCCAACGAGACAGAGGCTTCGTTGTTTGCTTGCGCCCGTTCCCACAAGGATGTCGATTCCGTGATCCCTATCACAGCTGTGGGCACCGCGTCCCTGCGTTTTCATTTGGGCTGCGCCCGACTGACTAGTAGGCAACAAGTCGGAATTCTAGTGTTTTTCATGCTCCTTCCCATGCGCTTGCCAAGTTTCTCACTCTATGGTCGAGTTTGGATTGCAAGCCCCATTTGGCTATCACGTTGGCGCCAACCAACAACAAATTCACGCGTTTTAAGTTGGACGCCTAACCTTTTGTTGATCGCACCCTAACACTCTCTTGCTTAGTCGCGCCTTCATGTCAGAGCGCAGACGAAACGCAGTCTGACGGAATCACGGGAAAGTGACAGTCCCTGTGCACAGCCTGCGCTACGATGAGCTTCACTTGAAAAAGAATTAGGAACCAACTGAAGTATTAAGAAAACAAGCACATTGACTGCTGCACATTTGCACAGCTAGTGCTAACTAATCTATACATGTTGTATGTAAGGTCAATTCACAGGACACCACTGCTAAGAGGCGCCATCCACAAAACAACAACAACACTTGTAAGGTTGTATTTCATCACACAACAGCACCATGGTGTTTTTATTTGTTTTAGAGGGTAAAAAGGCACTTGGATGGACCATTCTACCCTAGCATGTCGCCAGTGCCTAGCCCCTCTGCAGCCGCCGCGCCCAGCAAAGGCTGCCGCCGCACTTCCCTCTCCCCCGCTTGCCGCCGGCAGCACGCCTTCCCCGCGCCCCCGCCGCAGACATCAGTTGTGAATGAAGTTTCTATTTGTGAGCCGTATGGCTATGTATTGCTATATATGTTTCTTGTCTGAATTCTATGCAAATAGGAAAAAATATACATACTAATTGCTTCCGATGTTTGTAAAAATATACATACCAATGCTGTCCAAAATTACTTCCATTTAACTAATTGGGTTATATCACGTTCATTTGTTCTCCGCGAAATTCCATCCCCATTTCAACATACTTCTCTCTGGATTGCTTAATTGTCACGTCCCACCATAGGCAAACCCAAGACATTCATGTACTCCTAGTGGTGACAGCAAGACATACATGCTAAGTCTACTTCATTAATTTCAAATTGTTCATGTAAGAAACTACGGGCACGTGAAATTATTTGTTATTGTATAGGTATTCCATTGAGGATAGAGTCTCTTTGTCGTTACTTATTTCTATAGGTATTAGATTGTATTCATATTGTGAGATGTGCTGGATTCAGAGGTTGGATTGATTTGATCCTAAAGTATGTATCTATGTGATGAGTTTTTGGATCAAAATTTATTGTATCTGTCTTTTTAAAAAGGAAAACTTATTGTATCTGATGATATATGTTTAATTTGTTATCGACATGGGTTGGATCATATATACGGCTGGGCTGAAATGGGGATGGACTAGAAAAGTGGCTCTATTCTTTAACGGGGCTGGATACAAAATGGGCTCCATTTTCCTTTCAGATATAAATAACTCTTAGTAGGCCAGATTTTGAATGGGCCTCAGACAAAATGAGCAAATGGTTCGAAATCGGGACAAATGGGCCCAAACTGGCTCATCTATTAGCTGCCATGTTACCAAGCCTTATCACGTCAATCAGCCAGTGACATGGCTACTCTAACTATAATGGATATTTATCCTACGTGTGGCAACTGTTTGTGATGTTTTTTTAATCACTAACTCCGGGTTACAGCTCGGCTGCGCAGGCCTATGGCTATTTCCATGACGTTCTTGAAACGTAACAGATTGAGTTGATCTGTGAATGTTTTGTAAGAACATTGTACATGTTAATCTGTAACGCTCTATAAATGAACAAATTTGAAAACGTCGCAGACATTGCATTGTGATGATGTTTGATGACGAAATTTGTATGTCATGGATTACATGATCTAATGTTGTGAGTGGCTAATATAAGGAAACTTGTCAAAAATTTGCAACCGAAGGCAAATATGTCTTCTCTAACACCATCCATCCAAAAAATGGATGATAGTTTCTAGATAGCAAAAATGTAAAACTCAACGGCCACCAGGGAAAATGAGGAGGTTCAAGTTTTGAATCATGCCCATTACAGATTTTTCTAGAATAATATATATAAGGGGAAATGCTTTGATAAACACTTTTGATGGCCACAGATGAATTTTCCCAAAAAATAACCATGAAATCATTTCCTGATATGTAATTGATAATACCATTAAGGGGGCTAAAAATTTAACTCAATGACATTGAAGGGATATCAGATTTTAGAGAAAAGAAATCCCTTTGTATGCCACTGAATAAAACCTAAATCCCTCATAGTATATCCTTAATAATTGTGGTGGGTCTGTTATGTTATAGACACAATGATGGTATATGATGGATTAGAAGTTTAACCAATGGCACATAAGGAAATTCCCCTAGATTATACCATGGCACATCAAGGATTCAAGTTTATCACAATGGCATATAAAGGATTATTCCTATTACTACTATTTTTGGGTGATTATTTTGTAATGATAGGATAATTAATAAATTACATATATTATATTTTACTCTATTTTCAGAATTGCAATTGTGGGTAATTTAGTTAAAAAATTGTATATGTGTAGTTTGGCCAAATGTTTAAGATATAACTACCACAATAGTCGGTATCCTTTTAAGATAATAGCTAGGTTCCTACCGATTTGTTTATTATTTAAAATTTAATGAGGAAGTCTCAAGCTTACTTTTCGTGCATGGATAAGTATTTCTAGGATTCCTTATGATGCAGCAGTAGGTCAGTCCAGGATGCGAGCTTTCATCTTATAAATTGTAACCATCCTAAATATGCGCCAGGTGACTCCATGCTAGGCCCTATTTGAAATGAGGGAGAAGAGTAGGAAAAACAGAGATTAAGATTTCAAAGGATTGGTGCGAACACATTTGGAACAAAGAAACAGGGCAAAAACTTATCAGAAAAAAAGGCAACAAAGCTTGTACCTTTAGAGGAAGAAAATTAACTAATGGGTAAGATTATTTTGGATGACTCCGCCCATCATTTATTTTGGATGACTCCGCTCATCATTTATTCTTGTCTTAAGCCTGCAACTTTTGGGACGACAAAAAACAACAAACACACTTTGAATTTGGTGCAGAATTCAATTCCAACTAAAGATTTTTACTGAAAGACAGAAATTTGAAATAAAACGGTCGATTAAAAAATGAAAACAGAACTTCCTCATGGAACAGAACAGGGGGGCACACGTGGGCACCAAATTAAGCAGCTGAGTCTAATCTCCAAACATGTCCTTGATCAAGACCTTGACTTGTACCTGATCGAGTAACTCTGTGCGTACACGATCACATTGCTCACGCGTTCATTTTCTTCAGTAAAGCGTGCTTTGCGCGGATGATATTCGTCTCAGCACATGTTGCCTGTGCCACGGTGCTCGCCGCCAAGGTCATCGCCGTCCGTCCGTGCTGCCGGACATGTGCTCCTACGCGCTATCTTTTTGCTCGCCAATCGCAAAACGTGCCGTTGGGACATCCACCAGCAGGCATCTATATAAGCAGAGATCGGTAGCGTTCTCGCCAATCGCAAAACGTGCCGTTGGGACATCCACCAGCAGGCATCTATATAAGCAGAGATCGGTAGCGTCGGAGCAAGCAAGGATTGTGCACATCACTAGCGGTTAAGCATTGCAACTAAGTACAGTTCGTACACCGGCAAGTAGTAAACATGGAAGCAGCTCCTGTGAACAGCAAGACCAACGGCACAATGGTTGCGGCCAACACCGGTGTCAGGACTTCTTTGCCAACTACACCAACTCTATCTCAAAGGCATGCATAACACATGTGTAAAACGTAATCAGCTAACGGAACATTACATCTTGAGAACATTTACGGTGCATCATAATTAATATAGGCCATCAATTTCTTCTAATCCAACCGTTCATATGCACTTCATACTACTTAAAGCCTCTAAGGTAGTATGGTAGTATTTTAAGGTAGTATATTAAAGTAAAGGGTATCAATGGAAAAAAAATAATGGCAGCTAAGTAATTTCATTCGTCTAAAAATTCTAGCAAATCTTAGGAGTCGTTCGTCCCTCTGTTTCCTTGTTCCTGTTCTTCGTAGTTGACTTGGCGGCGGCAGTTAGGTCAACCGTGATCGCTTCTTTAATTATAGGGTATAGGGATCGACGGCGGCTTCGTCGGTCGCACTCGGCGGGTGCCATTTCCACGGCGCGGGCAGCGAACCTCGTGAAGCCGATCTACGCAACTACGCCTACGGCCCGTCTGCACCGGATATCTGCCACGCGGCCATGCCCAGGCACCCCGTACGTCTTGTCTTCCTTGAGGATTGAGGCCGCCGTCGCGGCCGGTGTGCGCCCTGCTGCGACGAAAGCCTTCGCTGTGCCTGGAAGCTGTTGCGTTCGCGGTGCAGACATGCGTTCCCACTCGAAGCAGCCGGCTCAAAACATGGTCGCAGAACTGATCAAACATTCTAAACCTGCACGCATCAAAGCAGCACGCTGGACCGAGATGCTCATCAAACAGCCTGAACGCATCAGCAATGCACTAGAGAACATGCGCAGCTCCAAATTTAAAACGAGTCACAGTCTGACACAGTTTTGTAGTGTTAGCAACTGGAAGAATTTTTATCTGTAGTGCCTCAACGACTAAGCGATTCAGAAATTCAATCACCTGAATGCAAAACTAAGTGACGACTCACTGAATAGCCTGGATTGTATAGAGAGAAATAATAATGACTCAGTTAATTAATAGACTATGATTCTACAGAAAAAAAAAACATATGAGTCAAGAACTACTACAGACCAAAAAAGCTAGAAATTCAGATATTACACGGTTGTTCCTGATTCAAAACTATTTCTGAAAACAATATTACCAAACTTCGTGTTCCCATATGAAGGTTCTGTCACTATATTCGTCACTCCAATGTGAGCACGAGTGAATGAAACAAATTTTTGGGGTTCCATCGAGTGCTGCCTGCCATCAAACTAAACTAGTGTTTGCACCAAACATTGCTCTGCCTGTTCATCATGCATACACCGGCAGCTACTGTCTCAACCTTTAATAGACGATTGAATTACCCGTTCTCCAATCACTGAACAATCTTCAACCTATTTCTGCCATACCAATACTCTATAACTCAGTACCACTTGCAGTGAAGCAACTAGCAGAGGCAATTGCAGGACGGCGTAAGGTATATAACTGAACTGAGCGGACCTATGATACACCGACGAACAAATAGATTTATGAGGAAGATCGTTGCTAATCTGGGAGGTCACGACGCCGCCGTCTGCGCCAGGCAACGAAGTTGGTGGTGGTGGTGGGGTGGGGGGGTGGTGTTGGCCGGTTCGTCGTGAAAATAGAACGGGTAGAGGAGGATGTTGCGGCTGACAGCAGCGAGGCAACGACGTTGCTGCTTGATCGGCGTCCGCGTCCTCCGGCGGCCGCCGCCGCCGCCGTGCCTCTTCCGCCTCTGTTCCCTTTATTCTTTTTCCGTAACGATTCGAGGAGACGATAGTAGCCAGCGGTGGTAATCACGTAATAAGTTTCATTAGCAGCACAATTACACTAATGCCCATGAAAATGGACCGTCGGATCAGACTTATACCACCTCTGTCCTTTAAGTAGTATGATGCACCGTAAAAGTTCTCTACATCTTAGCTCATGAATCACTAACCATTTGTGTGCGAATGCAGGAGTCCCAGGAGCGAATGCGAGAGAGGGCGCATCAACTCCAGGGAGAAGTTCGACGGATGTTTGAGGCCGGCAAGACCAAGAGCGCAGTCGAGTTGGCGACGCTGGTCGACACAATCGAGCACCTTGGCATAGACCACTATTTCCGTGATGAGATTGAAGCAGCGATGAGACGTGTTCGCAGTGAGGAGCTGGAGTTTAGCAGCTCCAACGACCTCCATGTTGTTGCCCTCCGGTTTCGTCTGCTTAGGCAACATGGCATCTGGGTATCTGCAGGTAGCTATACGCAACAAGTTATTAACTCAAGCTTTATATCCTCATATTTAATAAAAAAACCTTTGCTATATACTAGCCTATATAGATATGATATCGATGTGACAAGAAATGAATATCATTTATGATCTATGTGATGTACTTATCCATGAATACGTGTGCAGACGTATGACAAGTTCAGAGATGATGGTAAGGGAAGTTTCAACCCCAGCTTGTGCAGCAACCCGAGTGGGTTCCTGAGTCTGTACAACGTGGCTCACATGGCGATCCCTGCCGAGAAGGTGTGACATCCCGGTTCAAAGTTTAATAAGTAATTTTTTTTTTCAGAAGTTTATCTCGAAAGAACTCTGAGGTTAAGCGTGTTTGGCCTGAAACAATTTCGGAATAAGTGACCGACCGGGAAGTCGTTCTTAGGTGCGCACGAGTAAGGACAAAGTGCGCAGAAAAGACATCTGTTGGTCTGTGAGGAAAGTTTTGAAATTCTAAAGAGCTGCCAGGTGTGCGGGCCCGGCCTCAAAGAGGCAGCTCATCTCAAAAAAACTCTGAGGTTAAGCGTGCTTGGCCTGGAGCAATTTCGGGATGGGTGACCAACTGGGAAGTCGTTCTCGAGTGCGCACGAGTGAGGACAAAGTACGCAGAAAAGATATATGTTAGCCTGTGAGGAAAGTCTTGAGATCTTAAAGAGCTGCCAAGTGTGCGGGCCCGGCCTCGGGGAGGCAGCTCATCTCGAAAAAACTCTGAGGTTAAACGTGCTTGGCCTGGAGCAATTTCGGGATTGGTGACCGATCGGGAAATCGTTCTCAAGTGCGTACGAGTGAGGACAAAATACGCAGAAAAGACATGTATTGATCTGTGAAAAAAGTCTTAAGATTCTAAAAAACTGCCAGGTGTGCGAGCCTGACCTCGGAGAGACGGGAGGCTACAGAAGGCACTCGACGACGCCATCGCCTTCTCGAAGCTCGAGGGAGCGAAAGGCAAGCTCAAGTCCCCTCTTGCCAAGCAGGTCTCCCGCGCCTTCGACATCCCTCTCCCCAGGATCTCGCGGCGGGTAGAGAACATGCACTACGTCGCAGAGTACGGGCAAGAGGAGGCGCACGACGCTGCACTGCTCGAGCTCGCGAGACTGGACTTCGAGCTTGTCCGGTGCCTCCATCTCAAGGAGCTCAGGCAGCTCTCCTTGTAAGTCCACATATATATTAAAATTAATTCTTCATCCTTTTATTATTTTCCAATATATGCGCACTAGCAAACGTCGCTCGATAAATTGATGGTTAGACCTAAGTAATTTCATCTGAATGATTGAGGTGGTGGAGGGAGCTCTACAATGATGTGAAGCTGCCCTACGCTCGAGACCGCATAATGGAGGTCTCCTTCTGGGCCTGCGGAGTGATCCCCGAGGAGGAAAACTCTCGCGCGCGAGTGATATTTGTGAAGGTATTTGCGTATGCGTCCCTGGTCGACGACACCTATGATGTCCATGCCACCTTGGAGGAGAGCCAAAAGTTCAACGAAGCTATACGAAGGCAAGTTTTATCCATTCTGCAGTAGTCTTCTTCTGTGGTACGGTACCGAAAATCCTGTGAGAGGCCAAAATGTATTACTAAATGTAGAGGTCATTGTTAACTGTATGCAGATGGGACGAGAGCGCGGTTTCAGTCGTCCCAGAATACCTACGCACGCTGTACCTAAGAACTCTTCAAGGATTCAAAGAATTTGAGGGCATGTTGGGAACGAGAAACACCGTATGCCGTACGTCATAAAAGCGGTGAGTAGTATGTTCTCTCATAAGCAAATTTCTTTCTTTCAATTCATCGATTTGGTTTCTTCCATTCCGTTCATGCTTTGAGAAGGAATGATGCTAGCTAATACTCCCTCCGTCCCAAAATATAAGCATTTATTGACTTTTCAGCATCATATTTGACTCTTCGTCTTATTTACATTTTTTATAAAAATATAAAATAAATAAGTCATACTTAAAATATGTTTAATAATAAAATAAAATATAACAAAGTAAATAATATTTTTATAATTTTTAAATAAAACGAATGGTTAAACGTGATATTCAAAAATCAACAAATGCTTACATTTTGAGACGGAGATAGTACAGGTACGTACACCTGCAGTACAAACAGCTGTCAGAACACTACCTCCAGGAAGCCACCTGGGCGAACGAGAGCCACGAGCCGAGCTTCGCGGAGCACGTCCGCCGTCTCCAGCGGCCTGCCGATGCTGATCGCCGTGGTGCTGATGGGCGTCGCCGGCCACGGCCGCGCTCGAGTGGGCGGACGGCCTGCCAGACATGGTCCTCTCGCCAGCGGGCGGGTGGGGCGGTTCCTGAACGACATGGCGTCCTACACGCTGGGGAAGAACCGCAAAGACGTGGTCAACAACGCGCACGAGGGCTACGCCAAGGAGCACGGCGTCACGGGCGCCGACGCGTTCGCGGCCATCGTGAGGATGACGGAGGACGCGTGGAGGACCATCAACCGCGGGTGCATGGAGATGGACGACCCCGCGATGCTACCGGCGGTGCGGCTCGCCGTGGTGGACCTGACCAGGTCCGTGGAGATCATGTACGTCGGAGGCAGGAGGGACGCTTACACCTTCGGCAGCATGCACCCTCAAGGATCTCGTCACCTCACTATTCCTCAAGCCCGTATCGGTTTGATTAATAACTAGCTGAAACCCCCGGGCGTTGCCCGGGGTTGCCAAATTTAAGTGGCTTAGGAACAGGCATGTTAAACCAAATGGGCTTGAATACTCTACCAAGCTTTGAGGGGTTTCAATCAGCATGGTTATTGATGTTGCTAAACATTTAAGAAAACAGAAAAAAATATTCAAAGTAAGGCGTGATTCATAAATGCCTGTATAATAAAGGAACTCCAAACATCTAAATATAAAAATAAAATTGCCTAATTTAGCAACTCCAAATCTGTGGATCAAAGCAACACATCATTACATTTTACCGGGCATTTAACCTTTCTTTTGCCGCACATAGTATAAGAATCAGTTAACATATTCCAGGGTTACATTGAAGCTTCATTGATAAGCCATAGTGAAAATCGGCGATCGACCTCTAATATTGTGAGATAAATAAAACAGATCTGAACATCTCACTGAACAATTGTGTAAATGGTGAACGTTCTGCAAAATTAGGAAACTGATTGCTCAAATAAAAGATAGAAAGTATTGAAGAGTGATGCAACAGGTGGTTGAATCAGAGCTATTTGTGCAAGCATCAACTATGTATGAAACCTTGCACTACATTTTATATCACAAATCAATATCAGGAACATTGCCACCAACATAGCTCGGTGACTGCAGTCCGGCACATTGATTATGAACTGAAAGGAGGCTGCGGGCAGTAAGTCTGAAATATTATATGGTTCATGAACATAACAATAAATCACTAAAAAAATTTGAAAGGATGTGCTATACTGCTAAATATGTCAAAGTCATGAAGAAGCTTTCTCTTAATAAATGGAAGTTTCCTTTTTTTAATTTAGGTTTTAACGGCACTGTGTACCATCATAGCCAAAAGAACCTCAAAATCTGGGCTATATGCAGAATCGGTAATGAATAGAAAATGGAAAACATAATTAGAAGAGAAATGAGAAGAAGTGCACACACCAATTTAATTTGTACTACAGACTGATGATTTCAATGTTTTTATTCTCCTGCAAAGTAAGGTGAAGGGAAAAAATTATCTTTTTAATCCGCAATTGGCCAAAGACACGAAGCAGCTGTGTTCGACACACCATCATTTGCAGACTGAACCTCTGGAAAGAGATCAATGGCATAGAAAATTACTATTAAATCCAAATAGCATCAAAAGCAGAAAACACAATCATCCATTAAGAGCACATAAACAATGTCTATCTCAACAGATCTGTACCTGAACACACTGAATGTTGAGTAAAAAGACAGTTAAAAATGAGAAGACCGAAAAAAAGGGTAAAACGACAATTAAAACTCAATGATGAAGATGCATAAATCTTGTAAGTCAAAATAGGCTAGGACCAAGAGATGCAGATACGAACTGAATAATGTTGTGCAATGTACAAAACTATAGAAAAATTTGAAAAGTAAAGGGAGCGGATGGATATTATTCTTGCAGGTCTAAGCTTGCATTCGAATTATGAAATGACAAACAATATGGTCAACAGGGAAAATCAGATTATAGCCTAACATATGTCGTATTTTTCTCCCATGGTACCATTTGAATTGGGGATCTGCAAACAAAGGCAACGTAACATAATATGGAACAATGTGAACAAAAATAAGAAAACCATGACTCATATAGCAACATTCACTAATTAGCTTGGTTCGACCAGGAATAAGACCGAGGATTAAAATAAATGTTCATATGCCTATTGAGAGACCTGCCAATGCTGAGACCCCCCAAAAAAAAAGGTGTCTTAATTGAAAATGTGAGATGTAGAATTTGCATAGAAATCTAGCATGGAATTGAAGCATCCAGAAGATGATGATGCTATGAACTCGTACCCAAATGTGGCTGTCAGTAACCAAAATTGCTTCCACCTTTCTCATATTTGCCTGATAGGTAACAAATGCCAAAAGTTAGCTTGCTAATGACGGAAGGAAAGAAACAAATGATGTTTACCTGTGTATACTCAGCTCGTGGATGCCTCTTTGGTCTTCTCCCCTGACTACGGCGTGAGCAGCAGCAGTGTGGCTCAAAGAATGCGTGGCGGCATCAGATTCAGTGTGGCCCCCTGTGCGTGCTCTTCCTCCCAATCGTGCTTCTCATCTGCAGTGGCGGCCACGACAACCGCAAGGGCCAAGGACACGGCGAATCGGTGGAGTATGTTGCATCTGTGGAAGCAGGGCAAAGCAACCGGCGGCGCGAAGCGACGGCAATGAGAAATTGGGGATTGGGAGGAGGGGCGACGCCTGTGGTCCTTGGCTGACGACATGGACACCACGAGCGGATGCGGCGAATGTTTGGAGGGCTTTGGAGCAGTCCACCGCCGTGGTGAAAAGCAGGGCGAGATGGGCTGCAGCGAGGGCGGTGAGAGTTGGGGATCGGGACTGGGGTGGCGGCTTAGGCGCGTTGGATGGACGGTGGCCGCGGCGACGTTGGGTAGGAGGAGGAGGCGGCCGATGCGTCGCCGAGGAGGTGGAGGCGCTCACGAAGCTCTGTGCGCGGCGGAGAGGAAGGATCGAGAGAGATCGGGCTGTTGGCGAGGTGGGGCGATGGAGAGGCGTCGAGCGCAACCGAATCAAAAAATCACCGTTGCTACAGTGTAACAGTTTGCTGGATGGTTCGAGAGCACGGGATGACGGGAGGGGAACGCAGCGCCTGGAGCCTAATTAAGAAATCGCCGTTTGAACAGTACTACAGTAACTCGCGTCCGTACATCTACGAAAACATAGATAAGGGTAGATAAGCTTCCGCAAAAGCAACGTCGGTGGAATTCACACGTATTACATTAAGTACTCTCACCAGATTTTTATATACAACAACACAAGTTAGTTCATTTCTTGAGTTAATGAATACTCCCTCTGTTTTTAATTATATGACACCATTGATTTTTTTTTGTACTTTGACCATTCGTTTTATTCATAAATATTTGTACAAATAGCTCAATGTATAAATTAATCTTAAAGTGCTTTTGATGATAGATCAAACAATATACATTTTATGTTAAGAAAATAATTATTTTTATATATATTGTTGGTCAAAGTTCAACAAAAAAATCAACGGTGTCATATAATTAAAACAAATAATAGTAATACATATATGTAACATTGCCCCAGCAATAAGTTATACTTGGAGATATATATTTGAGTCACTGTTTGATTTGTAATCTCGTCACTATCGACTCAGGTGTTGTAATCAACATATATACATGAAAAAAATATTGGCTTTTTACATATAATAGGAGACATGTATCAAGTTCTTCACACATTCAGCCTTCTCAAGTTTATTATACTCGGTGTCGGCACTCTCAGCCTATGTAGACCTGTGGTAAAAAAAAAAATGGCATGTGATTCATGTACCTTGTCTCAGCATCAGTAAGAGAAGATGGCTTCAGGAACCGACTTTTTTTTTATTTTTTTTAGGACAACTGCGATCCTCTGGTGCTCATCTGGGTCAAAAGAATGACCGTGTTGGGCTTCTTTGCTTACGATGGCCCAGTTCATGGCACACCGGCCCACAAAACATGTTAATATATGAGAGTACATGCAGATTCTTAAAAAAAAAAAAAACATGCACCATACTCACATAAAAACACATGCACGTACATGTCATGGAGTCATGCCGGGCCAGGTGATCTTAAGTAAAGATTATGAAAAAGGTCCATATTACTCCTCTCAAGTATAACTAAAGTCTATATTACACCCTAAACTATTTTTTGGTTTATTTTATTCCCTAAACTATGTCACTTGGTTCAATTCACCTTTTAATATAATTTGTCTTTTTATTTCTTCATGCAGAAATGAATTTTAATTTAAAAGTTTGCATGAGTGTAGTGAATATCACAAAGTATGACAGAAAAAATATATCATGAATTTTTCATCGTGATTTCCAATATAATATTGTATCTCAAGGATTACTTAATTATTAAATATCTCAGCTCATCAAAATAATGACAAAGCATTTTCTATATTTTTATAACATGAGTTACGATGTCTATTATCGTCTCGCAAAATTTGAACCTAATGCCACACATGGAGAAATAAAAAAGACTAATTGTATTAGGGTGTAAATTAAACCAAGTAGCATAGTTTAGGAGGTGAAGTGAACCAAAAGATAGTTTAAGGGGTTATGTGAACTTTGACTATACTTGAGGAGATTAAAATATGGACTTTTCCCAAAGATTATAGATTCTAACTCAAACATCAATACCGCGCATCATATGACTATCCCGCGCGGGCCACGGGGTGGATTCGGAAGACCATCCTGGCTCCGGCTCTGTTTGCACGAATCTCAAATATTATTCGTTGTAGTTGAAATAAAAAAGGACGAGCTCGATGAAGAGAGAGGACCCAACGCGCCCGGCACGGCGACCTTGGCAACGCGAGCCGTCGTCACTTTCAGAACCGTTCGACACAATATGGTCTCGCGCCAACCGCCCGGCCGACGGCCGGGTCCAGCTGGTCGCCGCACCGCACGCCAGCTTGAATGGCTCAACGCTCCTGCACGTAGCTCGCGCCTCCATCGTGATCGCGGCATTGCGCGGTCCCATGCATGTGTGCCCCGGCCAGGTCTCCACGTCCTCTGCAGCTGTGCTCGTACGTGCGTGCGGATAAGGAGTGCCCCGCGTACGTGCCCACGGGCGCGCACGAAACATGCATTGTTTTTTTTTTCAGTGTTCCGGTGGACCGGCCCCATCCGTTCGCGTCGTGCGCCCGCCTTGCTTGCACGCCAACGCCGATGCGCTGGCGGGCTGTGCCGAGATCCACCCACGTACCGGACGGCCGGCACCCACAGCATCATCCATCCGTATATCGTAATGATGCCTGGATCGAGAACGATTGTCCTGCTTTCTATCATATCATATCACTCGCCAGTACTTGCGGCCCGCAGCGTTCGGCCGTTCCTTGATGTATCCTACGATTTGACAATCTCTTTTCTGGGAACTTTAACCATCGTCACAAGAAAAAGAGAGATGTTGTGTTAAGGCAAGTATAATGGTACTGTATTATAGACCGTCATATGATATGCATTTTTTTCTCGGCAATTTATCAAATAACATCTATACTAGTTAATTTTCTTTTCAGTTTATCTCTTACACATAGATGCAACTATGATATACAACACGTAGAAATTACATGAGTCCTCGCAAAAAAAAAAACCTAAAAAAAATACTATGGCTTGGGATCTGCCGTTTTGTCCGATTTTTCCTTGTGGTTGGCGATTGACTCTTCTCTCTTTTTATATACCCAAATTGTCTACGTTGTAACTAGATTCCTTATATAAACTTTATCCTGATTGTTGTCCTTCATTTGTTCTTGCGGATGCTTACAAGATACAAGTAGTACAAGATATTTGTTTTGCAACTTCCACGTAGTCCTGAATTATTCCAATCACGTCGCCATCACCTCCGAGCTGAGACAAAGTCGTCACCAATCATCGCCCACTTCTCGTCTTCTCCCTCCCCGTGCACGCGTTGACAGTTGACGCCAAATCTTTGATGAATTCCGCGCCACGAAGAACTCCCAACTACAACTTCTCCCCGAAGGTTCCATGCTCCCATTTGTGGACAGAAACGTCCTTCGATTTCAAGCTTGTTTAAAGTACGCTCATGTTCATGCGGTCTTTGACAAGGCAGCGCCTTTTTTTGTTTCGTGTCTTCCTTCGATTGATCTTTTCGCTGCCGGAAACAGGGGAGCTTAGCTACTTGACGTGGCACCAGACATGAAGTACAAGAAAGGCCGCAGCGACGCCGGCGGCGAGCCCAACGGCAGTGAGTCGCGGAGAGGCGGCGGGGACGTGCCGCCGAGCGTCCAGCTGGAAATCATGGAGCCCCGTGGCGGCGGCGGCGGGCTCGGCACCGGCGGCGGGTCGACGTCCTTCTTCGAGCCGCAGTGGCAGACGCCCGGGAGCTCGGGGAGCGGGCACGGCAGCTCGGGGAGCGGGAGCGGGAGCGGCGGCGGCGGCGGGCGCGACCCGCCGGAGAAGCGGCTGACGCTGTTCGCGCTGCGTCTGGCCGTGCTGGAGAAGGCGGCGAGCGGGATCGGGAAGCTGGACTTCGTGTGGGCGACCGTGGTGCTCCTGGGCGGCTTCGCCAGCTCCCTCGACATCACCGACTTCTGGTGCGTGACGGTGATCCTCGTGGGGGAGGGCGCGCGCGTGTTCAGCCGCAGCCACGAGCTGGAGTGGCAGCACCACTCCACCAGCACCTCCACCGCCGGCGGCGCGCTGCGGTCCAGCTCCCGCTTCTTCCGCCGCGTCGTCCACGCGCTCGTCGACCCCGCCGCGGCCGTCGTCGCTGACACCGGCGACGGCAGGGCAGCGCAGTTCCAGCGCCAGGTCGTGGCCATATTGAAGCAGCGCACCTGGGCCGCGCCCGAGGTTCCCCTGCTCCCTTACACTGGCTGGGTCTTCGTCTCCAAGAAGATCGGGCGGCTGCTCACCTGGCTGCAGGTGCTCTCCGCGCTCGCCTGCGACGTGCTCTCGGTGATGCGCCTCTGGAAGCACAACTTCGGCCCCGAATCCGGCGACAACGGCAGCAAGAACATGCGTCCGGCGCTCCTGCTCTTCTACTCGCTGGCCCTGGTCGAGGCGTCTCTGTTCCTGCTGGAGAAGGCGTACTGGGCGTGGAAGCTCTCCGTCTGCAAGCTGCTCCACCAGGTGAGCAACGAGTGCGACCTGGGCGAGTACGGGCTCGTCTCCCTCACGCGCTTCTTCTACGACGCCTACTCGCGGTGCATCGCGGGGAGCATCTTCGACGGCATCAAGATGGACCTGGTGACCTTCGCCGAGGAGCTCATCCTGTCCGACTTTTTGGACGAGCAGCTCATCGGCGTGCGCATCCTGGAGCGCTTCGCCAACAACAAGCGCTCCGAGCGCGACACGCTGCGCAAGGTGGGCACCAGCCACCGCTCCATCGAGCGCCTCGTCGAGATGCTCAACTGGAAGCGCCCCGACGAGGAGGAGGTGCGCCGGTGCGCCGCCAAGGTGGTCTCCAAGCTCGCCAGCAAGAGCCAGAACGTGCTCCGCGTCTCCGCCATCCCGGGCTCCATCGAGTCCGTCATGTCGCTGCTCTACACCGGCCGGAGCAGCGCGCCGACGACCGTGTTGTCCGGCACGCACCCGCAGCTACGGCTGCACGGCGCGGCGGCCGAGCACGAGGCGGCGACGCCCTCTCCGGCGACGGCCCGCGGCGGGTACGACTACCTGCCGTTCAACCTTCTCGGCCTGCACATCCTCAAGCGGCTCGCCAGGGACCACGACAACTGCGGCAAGATCGGCAACGCGCGCGGCCTGCTCGCCAAGATCATCGAGTTCACGCACGCGTCGCCGGAGCTCCTCGGCAACCCGTACGCGTCGGAGCTGCAGGTGCGCGCCGTCAAGCGCGCGCTGCAGGTGGTCAAGATGCTCGTGTACGCCACGGGGAACACGGGCAAGGCGCTGCGGCAGGAGGTGGCGGAGAACGTCTTCTCCGTGAGCAGCCTGCGCGGGATCCTGCAGCACGGCCACCAGCACATGGAGCTGCAGAAGCTCGCCACCGACGTGCTGTCGGGCCTGGCCATGGACGCGGAGGGAACCGAGGCCATCGTCGCCACGGGAGGAGTCGTTAAGCTGCTGCTCTCCATCTTCGCCAGCTCCTCCGAGATGGAGCTCGGATGCGAGGCCGGCGAGGCGCTGGCGATGCTGGCGCTGGAGAGCAGGAGCGGCTGCGCGGCGATCCTGAAAAGAGCCGACGTGCTCGACATCCTCGTGTCGGCGCTGCAGCCCGGCGACAAGCGCCGTCTGAACGCGGCGAGGGTGCTGCGGAGCCTGTGCGCGTACTCGGGCCCGGAGCACAGGGAGCGCCTCCGCGCGGCGACCATGGCGTTCCCGGCGGTGCTGAACGCCATGATGACGGAGACCCACAAGATCCTCGAGGTGTCCGTCGGCCTGATGAACGAGATCTGCAAGTTCATCGACGGCGACCAGTTCGGTGCCGCTCTGCGCGCTTCGGCTATCGAGGAGCGCGCGTACGTCGAGCGGCTGGCCAACATCCTGCGGCACTTCAAGAACCCCGAGATCACGGTGCCCCGGATGCGGAGGTTCGTGGTGCAGCAGCTCATCTGGCTGATGACCAGCTCGGCCGGCGGCCGCTACGTGGAGCTCCTCAGAGAAGTTGGGATGGAACGGCTGCTCGACAACGTCGCCGACACCACGTCCGAGCTAGAGTGCTACCACGTTTTCTCAGGAAGCGTGGGCATCGGCAGGCACCGCGAGAACTTCTCTGGCATTGTGGAATCTGCGATTGAGGTGCTCGCTGGCCGTGGCGGAAATGCAGCTGAAGGGTGAAGTGTTGCAATCAAACGCCAAATTGAGACGAAGCAGCCATTTCGTATTCTGATCTGAACAGATCAACCAAGATACATTCTTTTTTATCCTTTATCTTATATTTACTAATTGGAGGCTCCTTTTAAGGCCTCCACGTTAATCGGTGAAAAATCCTAGAAATTCTCAGAAAAAAGCAAAACATCCGACCATTAAATTAAATGCTTGAAAAACAATAGCCGTTGGATCTAAGATGGCTTAAATTACCCACCTATGCCATTAAGAAAAGAGTAAGCCAAATTACCCCTATTACTACCTATCGTAAATAATAGCAGCATGCACTTAGGGTTTGAAGTTTGATGGCAATCTCGCACGTCCAAAACAAAACAATCAAGCAGGCCGGCGTGGATCCATGAGATGAACTCGGCCGCAGTTCAGGCCGGCGTGGATCCATGAGATGAACTCGGCCGCAGTTCTTTCTTAGCATCGTGATGAAGAACTGCCTGATGAAGAGCACTCTGAACTTTTCATCGGAGGAGCCACGGGGCTATGGACATAAATCATCGATATTGCGCTGCCGCAAACAGCGAGAATGCCGGCAATGAGGAATTAGGTCGGTAGGAGCAGGAGATCAATTGGAAAGGGATCGTGCATGAATCACTAATCATGATGCCGATGTGTAGGAAACAAACGCTGCTTCCAGACGCGATGTATCCATTGATCGAGTCCAGTTTGCCGTATAGAATTTGTACTGCATGACGCAGCAAAAAATGTTCAGTGCCAGATGAATATGCATGCATGCGCATCCACGACAATTTGGAGCAGGCCGGAGCTGAGTCTGCGTGCATGAACATCTATCTGCGTGTGCTTGCATGCCTTGCCGTATTGCATTGGAGTTTGGATCGCTGGCTCATGATCAGGATATGGATCTTCAGGCAGAAAAGTAAATCAGACCAACCAGCAAGAACTGCAAAGAACATGGAGCAGAATAAAACTAGGGACAGTCCTTGATATTAAAAAGATTAATCGATGGTCAAAGCTGATAAATCAGAAGAAGTGGTACTTCAGTGGATATTTGAGAGAAACTTCAAGGGACATGGTGTTTGAAAAAATAAGGTATTTCAGATCACTAAGGTAATCATCTCACTTCTCTTCAAGATTTAACAGTTTAGAATATTTACAGACCAACAATATCGGTGGACTCTATTGAACTTGCAAAATTTAATACTTTTAATCATTATATTAAAAAATAATACAAGCTGTGGTAAGCTTGATTTTTTTCCCTGTCCAGTTTTTTTAATCCATGCCTAAGGAAACTTTACGGGAGAAACTAGAACCGTTCTTGACAATATTAGACCAACTTTGTGAGATATGCAAAACTTAGATGCCACACCTCATCTTGATGTGAATTATTTAGCGATAGTAGAAATTAGCAATGAGGACCACACGGTCTTGCTTCTGACTCTTATCAACAAAAGAGTGGGCACATAATTGAGATAAATCGTGATGTGATCAAATGAAAAAAGGGGGGCTCATGTAGATATAGCATCAATTGTGCACAAGTGTAGCATGATATTTGGAAACAAACCTCACTTTTCTATGATTCTTGAATGAAATATTAAAAGTACAAATTAATTACAGAAATTGTGAATAAGTAAACTCAAAATAAACAATAATCGAGTACAAAGCTAAATAGAACTTCCACGAATACATATATTTGAATATTTCATTTTCTACCTGTTGCTAGACCGTGCAGGCGCACGGGTTGATGGTCTAGTTTCATATAGACAAAGAAAATGAAAATTGCAAGAAATTAAATTAGTTTATTTACAAAGGGAACTTTTATTTCTTCAAGTTCATGCATGAAAGATGTCCAGGCCTCTGATGTCCACACCGAAACTGTATCGCCGGCCGCGGCGGACCTGGAGCTGGAGCTGAAGAGTGAAGTGTTGTAATGAAACGCCAAAGCGAGACGAACTAACGTTATCTATTCTGCTCTGGGCATATCAACCCAGATATACATTTCTTTTTATACCTTTTCTCAGATAGAGAAACAGAAAGAAAATTGCAAGAAGTTATTTTTTTATAAAGGAACAAAAATATATTTCATCAAACAAATAAAAGACATGCATGACTTGGCACTGAAAATGTATCTATCCTGTATTATTATACAAGAATTTATGTTGAGATGTGAGACTCTGTCCAATATCTAGCAAATATCAGTAGCACCAAGTAACGGGTAACCATGAAGCAAAAAGCTAGTGCAAGTTCATCTTGACATTTTATCAATTGAACCGCCAACCTTTCTTGGTGAAAATACTCATTGTATTTGTCTCTAGGTGGGAACAGGCAACATGCCTCTCATTTATTCCATCTAGAGTAGAATAAAAAATGGCTCCATTAATTGTGGGGTTATCTACGGCATGGGAGATTAAATCTTTGCATTGTTGTAAATAACATCATTTGTTACTGACCTAGTAACAAGTTGCGGCAGCTGTACCCAAAGATATGTTTTCTTGGGTGTATATAAATTCTATTTAGCCCTATTCCAAAATGATTGGACATACGTGTATAGGAGAATGTAGATAAAAGGTAAGTTCAACAATTCTTCAAATAAACTTAGCCAAAAAAAAAACTAGCAAAACTACATGGTTAATTTAAAACGAGGTCGTGTATATTCTCATTACAATTTTTTTCTGTGTGAAACATAGTAGAAACGCAACACTCACACATATGAACACAAACATGCAACCTCTACACCTATGAGCCCTCCAAAAGACAGGGTCGGCTGATTTTAAGATGCACGACGTCACCACAGACGCCTCGCTGTCAGCGGGGACGTTGCCTCCTACTGAAAAAACCTCACCTACTGAGTTATGCCCGCTCTGCAATATTCTCATTAAAATTGCAAACCAACACATTTCTCCACCTTTTATTCTTTTAACTAAGTTACCTTTTAGAAGTCTATATTTTTATTCTTTTAACTAAGTTACCATTTATATTAATAACTGCCCTTGCGCAAGTGCCAAAAAAATATCTTCCCCTTAAGAGGAAGCTTCAATTTCAAACAATATCGGTTGTTAGGTATTTATGACATTGTCATTTTGCACGGCCCTGTTTATTATATAGGCGTGGATACATACACAGTAAAATATGCCAATGGGATAGTTTAGTTTATTACATAGATTTTATAGAGCAATGCCACAGTAGCAAGTGATAATTACATGGTCATATCTAGTAGCTCAATTTTCCCTATTCGAATGTCTTATACATCGAGTGGTACGATTCACATTCCATGACAATGAAATGAATCAAAGCCATTACAACTAATCACCCGCGTATTGTCTCCAATAAACTTCCTTAGGGGGAATTCTCAAGATTCGTTGTCCAATCATTCAAATTTTAATTTATGAGGACATGAGTTCAATGAAATTTGAAGATTTTCACTCTTATTTTGAAAGAGGCAATTCTCTTTTTCTCTTTTGAAGAGAGCATTAGCTCCATCACTCATGAAACAAAACAAAACAAGAATTCAAGTAATTTTTTACCGGTGAAGTCAAACTTCAACAAAGTAAATTAAAAAAGAGAAGAAAAATAATCCATTATAGGAAACATGAAGCATAGTACTATGGACACTAGTTTCACGAAATAATTTCGATTATTATAATGTTCAGCTATAACAACTCTAAAATAGATGTTTGACATACACAAGATATGACATTCATGACCAATATCAAAGATAGTGGGTAGTGTGTTGACTATTATCAAGATCAAACAGCAATGGTCTTCTCAGTAACAAATTGCAAGCTTTCAGGGACACACCACATCACAATCTAAACTTCCCATATAAACTTCAATAGAAATTTAACACGAGTTATGTGAATAACTTTCAGAGTACTACTTTGATTTAACCTATGCACATATCGTAGTTGTAGTAACCCTCTACGTGAATAAGGATATGACATACCGCGGATACACCAAATCTGAACTAATAGCAGTTGTAAAGCTACCACCATTAATAATTAATTTGCATACCTTGTCATGTATTTTGCACTCCAATTGAATACATTATGGTGGCATCCCTTCAATTCGACAACTTCACCATCTCACTGAATTTTACGGGTCAACAAAGATAAACCCAAACTCAGAATAGTATCCTCAACTTTGTTGGCAATAGGATTCTTCAGACATACTAGATTGAGGGACAATTTTTGCAACAATGTTAGGCTTTTTCTCGTCTTGATTTTTCACACGTGGCTTATTTTTCTTAATACTAGCTTATATTTGATCGCTCCATTTTTCTATCCTCCAAATGTCGCAGAGATGTGTATGATTCAATAGAAACCCGTTGCCCATAAGATTCACTTAAAGCATTAGAAAAAAATCTTCTCGAAAATTCTGCTTTCAGTCCAAGGCTTACTATGCAGCAAAGAGCAAACTAAACTGACATAAGCATACAACAGAAGCAGCATGTCCGAAGAGATTGAACTGCAACTCATCAACGCGATGCTTGATCTTTACTTTTTTTATCCGTCCAGTATGGTTTCGGATGCGGAGGCACTGATAACCTCAGTCCATCAACCAGAGCTTGGCTCACCAAATTCATATATGCATGCTGATCAATCATCAGAGAACATGTACTGTAACCCACACCTTGTATTGCTACGCTGATCCGTACCTTCTAGTTAATAAGCAAGGTTTTCGAGCTACTCCCTCGTATTGAAAATGTTTGACGTTATGACAGGATGATTAGTTCACAATTGAACTAAACTCCATGTCCGAGCAATTGCCATCCCTAGGGAGCAGATTTTAGTAAGACCATGGAGTGGCAATGCAAATCTTAAAATTCCAGCAAACGATGTGGTATACCCCCAAAAAATTTCAACTTTGTAACTGCTGAACACCTTCTGATTTGCTAGCTTGACACCACACAATAGTGTGTGATTTATGAGCGGTGACATAATAGCTGTTGCGAATGTAACCCCATCATATGTTGAAACTCAAATGTTGTTTATCAAAAAGTGGGTGTGATCGTTTGTGCTGGCTGCGACTGCGCAGCTGTAAAAAGCATTGGCTTCAGATCACGTCAACTCAGCTCAACTGTCCTACAAAATCTGATTTCGTGAACCATTATTGAAAAATGAAGTACCTATATATGAAATACAGACTTATTCATGTAGTTGTCACCTTTTCTTTGAATGCCATCATGCTAAGGCATTTTGGAGGATAGTGAACATAGCTACCGGGTTACCTACACCTAGATCAGCTTCCCATATGCTCGGGAACTGGCTTTTAGGGTTTAACATAAAAGAAAATAAAATTATTTTAGTAGGGGTTGCTGCCATATGTTGGGCGATTTGGCGATATCGAAATAATTTGGTTTTTGATAACGTCAAATACAGCTCCTTTATGCAGGTTGTTTTCAAAAGGACATATTGGCTGCGGTTATGATCGCTGCTGCAGTCTGAGGAGACAACAGACAAGAACCGGACGGTGAGCTCATCGTTGGAAATTATTGTGATGTAGCTCTTTGCTAGTTACGGGGGGAAATTCAATAATAGACTTTGTCCTTCTTAATTTATTTTGTTCTTGTGAAATCAACCAGGAAGCTGAAATTTGTGATAATGAACAAAGGCTACGTGCGGCACGCAGAGGCTGGAATTATTTCTATTTTCTAAAAAAAGTTGTCAGTTGTGCTCTCAAGATCAAGAATTTGTAGTTCATCTGTTTGTCCAGTGTGCTTGTGCAGGCGGATCCGGTTTCGTGCGGTGAGCTCCCTTCATAATCAACTACTCTTCAGCATGACTTGGTCCAGCAGTTCGCTGCAAACTTGCGACCACTAGGTAATGATCAGTGAATAATAAGAAGAATATTTTGAGCCAATGGTGGCTTTGGTATGCAGGAGCTATGGAATGAATAAGGCCCAGAGTTTTTCGAACTTTCAACATGTCGTGAACATCGAGCAACAGTTCAATATGCACGTCTTTGATAAAGTGTAGTCTT
The DNA here is from genome assembly GCA_007726485.1 of Eragrostis curvula. Classification (NCBI taxonomy): domain Eukaryota; kingdom Viridiplantae; phylum Streptophyta; class Magnoliopsida; order Poales; family Poaceae; genus Eragrostis; species Eragrostis curvula. The sequence goes on from CM017443.1 coordinate 30,951,679, forward strand.
ACAAATGTCTGCTGAGGTTTGTCCGACTTCAACTTGTTCGCATATGTACAAACCAAAGACTCGCAAGCTGATTCGTGCCTTCGGATATTTTATCGGAGTAATATTGTCCATTTTGCGCTCCACTTGAACCAAGCATACACAGACATACTCTGTACACTGCATACAACGGCCGAAGAAAACATCAACTGCACTGTGCCCCGATCTTGAGACAGAGAGATGGAGTCAAGATCCGTGGTGGCCCGGCGCTTTGCCGCTGGGCCTCTTGACGACGACGACGGGGCACTTGCAGTTGTGCACGCAGTGGTTGCTGACGCTCCCCAGGAGCGCCCGCTGAAGGAAGCCGTTACCGCGGCTGCCCATGACGAGCATGTCAGCGCCGGCCTTCTCCGCGGCGCCGCAGATCACGTCGCGCGGGTCGCCCTTCTCCACGCACGTCTCCACCCTCACCTGAACGACACGTAAAACAGAGCAGCGGAATCCTTAGATTTTCCGCTGACAAAATTCCACACTCACGATCAAGGGACATCACGGAGAACGCGGTGCGACGGCACGTACGTTGGGGAAGGCGGTGCATATGGTCTTGGCCTTGGTGACGACGGTGTCGGCGGCGGAGGCCATGTACCGGTCCATGCTGTCCCTCACTTCCTGTGTCAGCACGTACTCTGCCATCGATCGTAGATGCAGCATCCACCGGTTAACCCAAACGCAACGGGGTGGTGAACATTTTCGATAGCTGCTCACACGATTTCAACGAGAAGTAGCTCACCAGCGCCGTCGATGGCAGGATAGTAGCAGAGCGGACGCGGCGGCAGGGCGTGGACGAGCACCACTGCCGGGGGCGGCGCCTTGGCGGCCTTGGCGGCGGAGACGACGTTGGAGAGGCACCAGGAGAGCGCGTGCATGCTCTCCTCGCTCTCGTCCACCGCCACCACCACGCGCCGCGCGCCGCCTCCTCCGCCGTTGTTCTCCATGAACGAAGCAGAATTCTTGACCTGGAATAAACTAACCGAACTGATGACCGGCTGCTCTCACTCACTCACTCCTAGTACTGCCTTCACTGCTGATGACAACTGCAGTGCAAGCGAGCCAAAAGCAGAGCTATCTATAGGAGAAGGTGTTCAGCTCTGATGTCGCCACTTGCCGGTACGACTAGATGACGTGGTGCAGGTTCGGGTCTTCGAGACGTGACATGGCTGCAGCTGATTTACTGCGTTGCCCTCCGTGGGGCTGGGCTGCAGGCCTGCAGGAGACAGATTTGGATAAGGCAATGGGGGCATGACGGTCAATCGGCTCGACAAACGACTGAACTAATCGCGCCACGGGACGATGCCGCCCGCGGTTTCTGCCGTGCCGAGGCCGCGGGAATGGGTTGAGTTTGTCTTATTTAATTTGTGGGAGCAGGGAAAAGGACCTTTTCTTGAACGCGCATGCTTGGAGCTGGAGAATTGCGAGAATCTACCGGGAGTATATGTCTATCAATCCATCTGGTTTGGACGACAAGATGTGAAATATCTAGTGCGCTAGTATGTCTTTATGCGACCATCTTATCCACTGCAGCAGGATGGGTCTATCCAATCTGCCCTGCATCCTCATCGCCGAATGGAAGCGGCGACAACAAACAATATGTTCATTGCTAAGATTCCCAGGTTATTTTCACTACGGGAAACCGGGTCTATGCCGAGGGCTAAATGTTTGCCGAGCGCTTTTCGTCGGGCACTCGGCAAACAAGCTAGTTGCCGAGTGCCAACACGGAGGCACTCGGCAAACATACGGCACTCGGCACAACTCCGGTTTGCCGAGTGCCAGCAGAGAAGGCACTCGGCAAACCCAGGAAAGCTCTCGGCAATTTGTTTGGCCCTCGGCAAACAGGGGCACGTGCCACGCACGAGCGCCAGGTGGAAAACGGCGCCGGCCCCGTCAACGTTTGCCGAGTGCCACGCGTCAGGCACTCGACAAACTTAGAGGTTTGCCGAGGGCCAGGGTTAGGCACTCGGCAAACTTTTTTTTTTTTAAAACCGGTTTTGGTCTCTTTTTTTTTGGACAGCAATATACGATTGCATGTTACTCCATGTCCAAATATGGTATTTTTCCCGATTTGTTTGTTATATTTTAGTAAATTATTTCATTTAAAGCATATATTGAAGATAATTCAAATTTGAACTTTATATGATTCAAATAATAAAATATACTCACACGAAAGTTGATATTCATGTTCTTGAGTCCAATGTAAGGTCTTAACCATGAAATGAACTGAAAATTTGCTCATGTTGTACATAAAATATAAGCGCGAAGATGGGGTTGAATAGTATTTTAATTTTATAGAATTCAAACAAACTCCGAAAATTATGAGATTCGCGCTGGTATCATGGAATCATACGTGGAGGCCATGATAAATCATAGAAAAAGTTTCGCTAAAGTTTTCACGTATGTTGTTTAGAAACCGGAGCATCCTTGATGAAGATCCATAGAGTTATGAAGTATCTGTTTAGATTTCGAATCCAAACGACGGTCATAATATGATTTCATCATAAAACTTTTTTTATAGGTAAAGGATGATATGAAATGTATCATTACTAAATTTGGCTATTTTTTGAATTTATTTCGAATTTCTATATTTTTTTTGAGTTCCTGTTGAAAATGTTTGCCGAGAGCTGAGCCGACGGCTCTCGGCAAACATATTTTGCCGAGTGTCTCCTTATTTGCCGAGTGCTTTTGGATCTAGCACTCGGCAAAGTATTTTGTATGACTTAGGCGCGGGGGCCTCTTTCTCCCTCTCTCTCTACCTTATCTTCTTCCCCGGCCGCGCCGCGCCTCCCTTCCCCGCTCCTGTCGCCGCACGCCGCCGCGCCTCCCCCGGCCCGCCGCGGCTCCTCCGCCCCTCCCCCTCCGGTCCCCGCCCGCCGCGCCGCGCCGCGCCTCCCCCGACCCGCCGCTCCGGTCGCCGCGCCGCGCCGCGCCTCCCCCGGCCCGCCGCGGCTCCTCCGCCCCTCCCCCTCCGGTCCCCGCCCGCCGCACCGCGCCGCGCCTCCCCCGACCCGCCGCTCCGGTCGCCGCGCCGCGCCTCGCCTCCCCCGGCCCGCCGCTTCGGTCGCCGCGGCGGGGCCCGACGCCCCGCCCCCACTCCGGGGCCTCCACCACCGCCGGCCCCCGGCCCCCGAGGCCCTCCACCACCCCGGCGTCCCGACGTGCTGCCCCCGCCCCGGCCCGACGTGCTGCCTCTGCCGCCTCACCTCGACGTCGACGCCACCCGGCAACGCATCCTGCTGCCCTCCCTCGGCCCTGTCGTCCTGCCCCGTCACCACCCCCATCTCCGGTGTCGTGCTTCTTGTCATCCAGTGAGTTCACGCTCTGTTTTTTTTTCTTTTTCTGTTTTTTCTCAATTGGAGTGGTGACAATTGGAGTGGTGAATAGGTTGTGTGCTACTCAAATGTATGCAATTGATGAATGCAAATGCAAATGAAATTGAAATTCGATGTTAGATGAAATGCAATTGAAAATTAAATTGGATGTTACATACCTATGGAATGCAATTGAAATTGAAATTGATAATGAAATTGGACCAAGTCATGTGGTTGTTTGAATTGGACTAAATGCCGTTGTTTGAATTGGACCAAATGCCATTATTTGAATTGGACCACGGTTGTTGCAATTGGATGTGGTTGCTTGGAATTATTTGATTGGCAATTGTGTATGTCATTGTGTATGTTATTGTGAAATGGATGCCAATTAGATTGTGGTTGCCGGCCATCGTGCCGTTGCTTTGTTGCAGGTTTTGGGAACCTCACCGTACAGGGGAGGTGCTGTCAAAATTTTGAATTGACGGCTTTATGTTTCATTCTTTGCAGGATAGGAGAGGCTTTTCCACCGTCTTCCACTCGTCACTTTGCGGGACAGCAAGGTGAGACATAAAAGACCCCCCCCCCCCCCCCGCCCTTTTTCCATTTGTGTTTGCAGGTAACGCGTAACCTAGTTAGGCGTCTCCCGTTCGAAATAGATACAGTTGGAGATATGCCCGAGGGTTGCATATCTATGACTGTATCTGTTTCGAATTGTCCACGTTTCTTGGACAGCTCGAGGATGCGTAGATGGGGCTAGTTTCCATTGTCTATTCCGGTTTGAGACCGAGTTTCGGCCGCGCCTCCCTGTTGTTCTCCGGATACACAATCTCCCTCTCAGGACGTGTATTTGGAGAACAGCGGGGAGGTGCTGCCGAAATTCCGTCTCGGACCAGAGTAGACCTTGGAAACTAGCCCCATCTACGCATCGTCGGGTGGGATTAGGACCTATCTTCACCTATTAGACATTGTATGCATCGTGTAGATAACAATGAATTTTAAATTGCTGCGTCATATGATAGAAGATGGATGACCGTGTGTGGATGTACACGGGCCGTCCAAGGAAGGGTTCTGAAACAAGTGAATGGGTTGACAAGACCCTTACTTTCTTGAAACAAGCATTTGCCAATGTCAGCAAAGGTGAAAAGACTTGGTGTCCCTGCAGCCGTTGCGGCAACACAAGGGAGCAGACAAAGGAGGAGATGGGTTTGCATCTTGGTAACTATGGATTTACGCCAGGCTATACCCGGTGGGTCTACCATGGTGAAGCCCATAGATTGAGGGAGGAGGTCGTGAGACAACGCGTCGATGATTGTGATGCTGATGGCGGGGTGGAGGACATGTTACAGGACTATCAGGAAGCCCAGTTCCGTGAACAACCTAGGGGGGAGGAGGAGCCAGAGGAGTCCGCAAAGCGCTTCTATGACATGTTTGAAGCGTCACAGAAACCTCTTCACGGGCATACCAGGGTTTCAAAACTGGATGCCATTGCACGTCTAATGGCCGTGAAGTCCCAGTTTAGCTTGAGTCGGAACGCGTTCGATGTTATGTTGACAGTTGTTGCCAGCCTGCTTCCGGAAAGTCACATTCTGCCAATGAGCATGTATGAGGCACAGAAAGTGCTTAGTGCACTTAAGATGCCATATGAGCAGATACATGCTTGTCCGAAAGGATGCGTCATATTCAGGAAACAGCATGCAGAAGCAAAATACTGTCCAAAGTGTGGGTCCTCTAGGTTCATGGAGGTAGACGCGGGTGATGGGCAAAAAAGGCAGCTCACGGTACCCGTGAAGATCCTAAGGTACCTTCCGTTCTTACCGAGGATCCAACGGCTGTACATGACTGAGGAATCCGCGAAACAGATGACATGGCACAAACATGGAGTTCGATACAAGGCCGATAAGCTTGTACATCCATCCGATGGTGAAGCATGGCAACGATTCGATAACATTCATCACATCAAAGCTCGGGAGGCTCGTAATGTACGTGTGGCCCTGGCAACAGATGGGTTCAATCCATATGGCATGGGGGCTGCCCCGTATAGTTGTTGGCCCGTGTTCGTTATACCCCTCAATCTCCCTCCAGGCGTCATCTTTCAACGACAGAACATTTTCTTGTCGTTGATAATTCCTGAAAACCCGGGGAGTAATATGTCTGTTTATATGGAGCCTCTGATTGATGATTTGGAACGTGCTTGGGAGGAAGGGGTATGGACATACGATAAAGCTACAAAGACAAACTTCAAAATGTATGTTTGGTACTTCTACTCTCTGCATGACATGCCGGCGTATGGTTGTTTCTGTGGCTGGGGCGTTCACTCAAAGTTTCCTTGCCCGGTATGCAAGCATCTTGTGAGGTGGATTTGGTTGAAGAAGGGTGGCAAGTTTTCTTCGTTCGACCAACACCGACAATTCCTCCCTCTTGACCATCCATTCAGAAGAGACAAAAAGAACTTTACGAAAGGTGTCCAAGTTCTCAACCCTCCACCGCAGTTCTTGACAGGTGCGCAGGTGAGTGCTATGTTAGATGGTCTCAAGGTCGATGAAACAGACGGTGGTTTTGTGGGATATGGTGAGCTACATGCCTTCACTCAGATCTGTGGCTTGTATAGGCTTTCGTATATGAAAGACCTTCTTCTTCCACATAACATTGACCTAATGCACGTTGAACATGGCTTAGGCGTTCCACTTTTCGGAACAATCATGGACATTCCTGATAAGACAAGGGACAATGTTAAGGCAAGAGTCGATCAAGCTACTTTGTGCAATCGACGAAAGCTAGACATGGCGCCTCCTGCATCCGGCAAGTCATGGAGAAAACCTAAGGCGGATTTCGTCCTGACGAGGCCGCAAAGGAAGGAAGTACTAGAATGGTTCAAAACGTTAATGTTCCCTGATGGGTACGCAGCGAATATGAGTAGGGGAGTGAACTTGGCTACTATGCGAATCAACGGGGTCAAGACTCATGACTACCACATGTGGATTCAGCGGCTTCTTCCCGTGATGGTTCGAGGCTATCTCCCTGATCATGTGTGGCAAGTGCTGGCAGAGTTGAGCTATTTCTTCCGCCAGCTTTGTGCTAAGGAGATATCACCTCCCGTGATTGCAGAAATGGAAAAAATGGCGTCTGTGTTGCTCTGTAAGTTGGAGAAGATATTTCCACCAGGCTTGTTCACTCCGATGGTGCATATGATTTTGCACCTTCCGTATGAGGCTCGAATGGGGGGGCCTGTGCAGAACCGTTGGTGCTACCCAATTGAGCGGTGTCAAAAGGTTCTTCGAACGAAATGTAAAAATAAATGCAAAATTGAAGCTTCCATTGCAGAGGCACACGTTCTGGAGGAGGTGTCAAACTTCACAACAAAATACTATTCTGACAACCTTCCGAGTGTGCATTTTCCACCCTCTCGTTACAACGTTGACGAAAATGAATCGACCCTCAGCCTTTTCCAAGGGCAATACGGGCGCGGAGGTGAAGCGACCAAGAAGAACTTGACATATCCAGAGTGGCGCACGATCATGCTGTATGTGCTGACCAACCTAAGAGAAGTGGACGTGTACATCAAGTAAGTTATGAACAAATTTCATAATTAGACATCTAACCCATTTGTTCCACATCCAACCCACTTGTTCCTCATTGCTACAGGGGATTTCTTGATGTATTCTGGCATGATGAAGTGCCTCCTACCGCACATGATGTCGATACCCTTCTTTGCAACGGTGCAGGAAATGGATTGCCCGATTTCATTTCTTGGTTCAATAGGAAGGTATTTAGCATTTTCTTAGTATGACATTACAAGTTCCTCGTACGTGCGAATAATGTAGCTAACTATCCTAGAGATGAGGTTCATAATGCGAACGACTTGAAATTACTTGAGCGATTACATTTAGACGACGATGACATTCCGCCTTCAGAACACGTGCAACATGATATGGACCTTGATGATTATAGTGATGATGAGGCAAACAATGCACAAGATCCTGATCTTGATGATTATTTCTAATACATGTATGGCCCGTAGTAGTTAATTTAATTTTTGCAATACTATGTTACTTTCTATTACATGTTATATTTTTTTTCATATATTTCGAAATACTGATGGATTTAATCTTGTTAATTGCAGGTGATTGATCAAAGATGGTGGGCAAGGGTGGTGTGACGAGGACACTCCAGTCGCTCTACCAAAAGGCGACTGGGAAGCGGTCCGCTGAGAGTTCTGGGAGCGGGAGGAGTCGAGTCAAGGCTCGAGGCAGCAGAGGTGGCGGCAGGCGTCGAGTGAGGGGGTCGAGGCCACCGTCCCCTGCTCCTTCCGTGCACGAGTCGGAGGAGGAGCGGGAGCAGGAGGCCTCGGAGGCCTCAGAGGAGCAGCCGGAGCAGGAGGCCCCGGAGCAGGAGGAGGAGGACGGGGAGGAGGAGGAGGACGGGGAGGAGGAGGAGGGGAACGGGGAGGAGGAGGAGGACGGGGAGGACGAGGCGGCGTCTGAGGACGTGCCGAAAGTGTGGGAGCGAGGTCCCGCACGACTTCCACAGCGACCGATCCCTGTTGAGAGACGCCCGTTGGTTCGACCCAAAGGGAAGAAGTAAGTAACTTTAACTTTTAAGTCATTTGCTATGTTTCAAATCTCAATAGAAACTAATCATTGTCTTGATCACTTGGGCAGGGGCTGGGAGACGATCGTTCCGGGTGACCACGAACGTATTCCTGCCGGCATCCTCGGCCTTTTGTGCAGGAGACACTTTCCTGGCATGGTGCCACTGCGCGACGGGGGGCAGGAGCCGGCCTTGACGTGGGCCCACTACAAACGCGTCGCTGATGTCCCAGACGAGGATGGGAGAGACTTTCGCACCGTGGCGGACCGGGTAGTTGGAGAGCTGTGGGTAAGTCTTGTTTACATTGAATTGGTCAATACATCTCGTTCATTGGATATTCTTCAAATAATGAAAGTATACATCGCGTCAATGTGCAGGATTTTTTCAGGGTCGAGCCGGAATGGAGTGACCGTGCGGTGCGTCGGGTGTACAATGCATGTCCTAAACTCATTATGGACATGCATTACGAGGCGCGCGTCCAGGCCGTGAGGACCTACTACGCCAAAAAACTTGGTAGGGAGATTGAGAAAAAGGAGGCTCGGACCATATGGCTGGCTGCAGAACAATACATGCAGGTAATTTGACATTCTCATATTTTCTATACTTGATTTAGTATGCTTAATTTGTTATTCTCATAGTTTCACAATAACTAACATCTAACTTGGTCAAATGACGTGTAGGTGATTCCGTGGTGGTGCGCCTCTCACAGGGACTGCTGGGAGTACTTTGTGAGTAGGTGGTGCGACCCCGAGTGGCAGAAGACGCACGAAGCTTGCCGGCAGCGGCGTTTGAAGATGCCTGGTCCAGCACACCATCAAGGCAACCGTACCCTTGACGAGTACGCGGCTAGCTGGGTACGTGAATTCATTTCGTTGTTTGTCCTGCTCAATTTTGCATAATTTCTAATCATCTTTCTATTTTCTTTGCAGTCGCGGGCGCATGAGGGCCGAGAGTGCCCCCCGTTGATGGCTTGGGCATTGGCCCACAAGGGCAAGGCGTCGTCGATCGAGGTCGACTACAACCCGGAGGACGGGCCCGAGGCGTACAGCAACGCCACCGTCCACGCTCGCCTCCAGCAGTACACCGAGATGGCTAGGGAGAAGCACGGGCCAGAGTGGAACCCGAGCACCGAGGACCTTGATGGAGAGATCATCATGAGGATCGGTGGAGGTAAGAAGCATGGCCGGTACTGGATTGGAGACAGCACACTGGACACGGCCTCTACTCCCACCCTCTCTGGGATTCGAGCGAGGAGCTCGTCCTCAGCCCCGCCCATACGCCCACGGCCAAGCGCTGCACAGATTCAGTTTGACCAAGTCCAGGTTATTTCTGTTCTATTCGTCGTTTCGTTGAGTTTGACATATGTTTGCTTTGCATTGTAACATTGAGATGACATATTGTAGGCCCAGCTACGGGAGGAGATGGAGGCGAAGCTGCAGGCACAGGAGGCGAAGTACCAGGCATAGCTGATGGAACAGCAGGCGAGGTACGATGCGAGGCTGCAGGAACAGCACGCAAGGATGCAGGAGGACTTGCAGCGGCAAATGCAGATGATGTTTCACCAGTGGCACAGTGGTGGGATGCAACCGCTGCCACTACCTCTTCCTCCTGTCGGCACTTCGAGTCCGAGTCAGGGCACTCCGGTGAGTCTATCTAAATCCTTGTAGTTTCATTTCTAACTTTCAATTATAATCTCGAATGCTTCACCTTGTATGCTTCTATCTGAAATCTTGTGTTAATCATGTAATATCTTCTTCTTGCAGAATATATCCGCTGGATCCAACAATCAGCCGGTTTCCCCTCCCAATGCTTGGTCACCGTTCCCTCCTTATCCTCGCCCTCCTCCGATATAGGTTGTAGTTGTATTTGTACTTCAATTGCATAAACCAACTAGTTGTGTTTGGGGATGTCAAGTTGAAACATTTCTATGTGTACTTGGAGACAAATATGTGTTTGTGATGGATTTCTATGTGTTTGTGGTGGTTTTTATGTGTTTGTGGTGATTTCTATGTGTTTGTGATGATATATATGTGTATGTGATGATGGTGAGCATATATGTATGATTTGGTGTGATTTTGGTCCAGGTTGCAATGATTTTAAACATTTTATTGCAATCTGTCGATTTTTTTTGCCGAGTGCCTCAGATTTTTGCCGAGTGCCAAAACTGAGGCACTCGGCACATGTGCCATTGTTTGCCGAGTGCATGTGCCTGGCACTCGGCAAACTTACCATTGTTTGCCGAGTGCCAGAGGCCAGGCACTCGGCAAACAAAAAAAATTTGCCGAGTGCCAGGCCTCTGGCACTCGGCAAACTTTCCTTGTTTGCCGAGTGCCTGCCGTCAGGGCACTCGGCAAACCCTTTTGACGGCCGTTTCCCTCCGTCTCGTTACTTTATTTTGCCGAGTGCCTTTTTGACACTCGGCAAAATCTTTGCCGAGTGCCCGACTAAAAGCACTCGGCAAACCCGGCTTTGCCGAGAGCTGTTTGCCGTCCGGTGTTTGCCGAGTGTTACACTCGGCAAACTTTTTGCCGAGTGTAATACTGGTTTTGCCGAGTGCCTCTGGCACTCGACAAATAGGGGGTTTCCCGTAGTGTTTTTAGGATGAATGCAACACTACAATGCAAACAATCTGTTTATTGCTCGACTTTTGAACCCGTTACTTCCCTAGAGGATCAATCATTGACACTCTGACTCTGTTTTGTACCAATGCTTCACCTACCTGGAATGCTCTACAGCACGTATTAGAGTTGTTGAAAAAAGATGTCATCTAGTGTATTGGTTCAAGTTCACAGGTTAGAATATGGAGAGAGACCCCTGGATCCCAAGGAAATACTCCTTTTTTAGAGTTAAGGACCGAAGCCTCAGTCGAATGCATTAACATAAGACCATCCACAGTTACAGTACCAATTCAGCTGCCATTACATGTCAGCTCTTCTGAGATACAACAAGCAAAACTTCGCTGCTCAGCTGCAGCATTACAACCCACTCACACCACGCTCTCCTGAACAGCATCGACATCATTTCGCACCTCCTTAAGAAGGTGCACCATGTTCTTGATCACGAACAGATTCTCTCCGGTCTTCTTGCGATCTCCATCAATGAGTTGAGCCGCTGCTCTAGTGGTTCCAGGTACCCAGAGGGGCACAGGATTTCCATTGTTGCAATAATCCCACAATCATTTTCAATAGGAATTTCATACTCCTCCAGGATCCTCTCTGAAAACATAAACTATTTTTTAGCTTCCATAATGCCCACTTCGAGGCGGAGCTAACTATATTCAAAACTACAATTTCTTTCTACTAAGCCAGCATTTGCCAACAGATTCAAAGGATGAGCCTATCCCAACACCAAACAGATCAGAAATGTGCATCCGCATTACTTTAGCTACCGAACATTAAAAAAATAAGTGAACTACAAACTTAGATTTGTACTGAACAAACAGCTATTGTCCTCTACTTTCCATCTTTTAGCAACATTATCTCTCGTTAGCACTCTATATTCGACATGAGCCATTCTAGGTGACACTTTATAAACCGTTAAAAAAAAAGGATTGTTAGGATTGTGCATCCGGGGGCACAAGGAAATATTCCTTCAGGGTCAGAAGTCCGAAATGTCGATGCAGATTGAGATAGGTTTCTGAGATTCTAGATCACAATCTAGGAAGAAGTAGGACAAGCTATAAATTATATGCCACATTTGCATTTTTTCTAACTTGGCAAGGTATTTATGAGGAAAGAGAATATTTTCTTTCATCTCATGTGAGAGGCTTTTCATCCCTATGAAAGTCAGCAGGCTCGCTTACTTAAAACTCAGTTTTGGTAATAGTGCAATGAAAAGATGCATTAAGACTGCCTAAAAGTTAATGTTGATGGGGCCTTTTTTAATCAAACGAGGCAAAGCATCGGTATGATTGCTCAGAATCACATGGTAGAGGTAATTTTTTCATCATGGAAAGTTCTTTTTGATTGCTCAAGTGCAGTT
>CM017443.1:30963684-31125604 GCA_007726485.1 Eragrostis curvula
GAGAGTGCCCCGTACTTCAAGATGTCGGATGCCGAGTGATGCAGCTATTCGTAAGCCGTGTAAGACAGCTTCATGCTCGGCGGCATTATTGGAAACTTTAAAACGTAGCTGCAGGGCATAACTCAACTCGTCTCCGCTAGGGGAGATTAGTAGAATGCCTGCACCACCTCCTGAGAGTTGTAATGAGCCATCAAAATACATGACCCACTCTTCAATCTTCTCAGGCTTGGGAGGAACCTGGGTTTCAGTGTACTCGGCTACAAAGTCGGCGAGAGCTTTCCCTTTTATGGCCGTTTGAGGCTTGAACGAAAGTTCATAGGTGCTCAGCTCAATGGCCCACTTTGCGATTTTGCCGGTTGATTGTTTGTTCTTGAGAACATCCCCGATGCCATGAGAGGTTATCATGGTAATTGGGTGATCTTGGAAATAGTGGATGAGTTTGCGAGAAGCCATCAGCAACCCGTAGGTGATCTTGTGGATGTGCGAGTACCTGACCTTTGAGTCGGACAGAACTTCGCTGACAAAGTACACCGGTCTCTGAACTTTCTGAACTTGACCGGCTTCTTCTCTCTCTACGACGAGGGCAGCGCTGACTACATGAGTCGTTGCTGCGACGTAGAGGAGAAGAGGCTCGTGTGGGTGCGGAGGGACTAAGGTTGGTGGTGAACTCAGAAACTCTTTTAGCTGAACGAAAGCATTCTGAGCCTCCTCGTCCCATACGAACTTGTCTTGTTTTTTGAGGAGTTTGAAGAACGGAAGTCCCTTTTCGCCGAGTCGTGATATGAAGCGGCTCAGAGCTGCCATGCATCCTGACAACTTCTGAACATCACGTTGGCACTCTGGGACCGGCATCTTCGGTATTGCTTCGACTTTCTCGGGATTAGCCTCGATACCCCTATGGGTGAGGATATAGCCGAGTAATTTGCCGGACGGGACACCGAAGACGCACTTCTCGGGATTGAGCTTCATTTTGAATTCTTGCATACACTCAAAAGTGGCTCGAATGTCTTCAATGAGGTCATCTTTGTTCTTAGTCTTGATAACCACATCGTCGATATATGCTTCGACTTTGCGCTGCTCAAGGAGACGGGCCAGACACTTCTGGATGCAACGTTGGTATGTTGCTGCCGCGTTCTTGAGGCCGAAGGGCATTGTTAGATAACAATAAGCGTCAAAGGGAGTTATAAAGGACGTTTTGAGACAATCCTCCTCTTTGAGTCGGATTTGGTGGTAGCCAGAGTAGCAATCAAGGAAACTCAATAATTGACACCCAGCAGTGGAGTCTACAACTTGATCTATTCTAGGGATCCCAAAAGGGTCTTTTGGGCAAAACCTATTGAGATCCGTGTAATCAACGCACATGCGTCATTGTTTATTCTTTTTCCTAACTAAAACAGGATTAGCAAGCCAGTCGGGGTGAAACACCTCCTTGATGAAGCCGGCTGCTAAGAGCTTTGTTACATCATTTCTAATGGCTTCTCTGCGATCGGGGGTGAAGCGTCGCAGTCGTTGCTTGATGGGTTTGGCCGTCGGGTCGACGTGAAGAGCGTGCTCGGCAATTTCCCTTGGGACTCCTGGCATGTCGGAGGGTTTCCAAGCGAAAATGTCAATGTTGTCCCGTAGGAAACTGACGAGCGCGAGTTCCTATTTATCATCCACGGACGTCCCGATGTTGGCCGTCTTCGTGGGATCACTCGGATCGAGGGTGATCTTCTTGGATTCAGGATCAACAGGTCGGACGCTGGATTTGGAAGCCTTCTTTGAAGGGACCGAGTTATCCGCGTTGTTGGCGTCTTCTTCGAGGTTAAGCATTGCTTTGCCGTGTTCTGCCTCTTGAGTCGCCGTGAGCTGAAGTGACTCGGCTTCGCAAGCGTAGGAAATCTTAACGTCAGAGCGGAGTGTAATGACTCCTTTTGGAGCTGGCATTTTCAGAACTAGGTAAGTATAGTTCGAAATAGCCATGAACTTTGCCAAAGCTGGCCTGCCAATGATGGCATGGTAGGCTGACTCAAAGTCAGCCACTTGGAAGCAGATGTATTCTTTCCTGTAATTGTCGGGATTGCCGAACTGAACAGGGAGGGTAATCTGTCCGAGTGGTAGGGCTGAGGTGCCCGGGATGATCCCATGGAAGGGGGAGTTACTCGGCTGGATGCTTGATCTTGGGATTTTCATATCGTCAAGTGTTTTGACAAATAGGATGTCAAGAGCACTCCCTCCATCTATGAAAACTTTACTCAGCTGGACGCCATCGATGATCGGGGAAAGGATCAAAGAATATCTGCCCGGCTTAGGGATGTAGGCTGGGTGATCTCGTCGATCAAAGGTGATAGGTACTTCGGACCATCGTAGATAATGAGGTGCATCAACTGAGATTGTGTTGACGGCTCGGCTGGTGAGCTTTTGCTTGCGTTTGGACTCGTATGCGTCTGGACCACCAAAGATGTGGAGGCATTTGTTGGCGTCTCTTACGGTCACGCAGAAAATACGCGACCGCGGGAGACGCCGGGGGTTATGGTTTGAGTCACTTGCATTATTAACCAAATAATCCACGTCTAGTAACAGGTACTAGGTATGTATTATAAGGTTTATCATGTTAATTGAATATCCGCAAGCGGACGGATAACCCGTTGTAGCATTTCACCCGAGAGTATTCCAAGGGTATCGTATTTATATTTTCCCAAGGGAAGACATGGTTGACAAGAGTACTTATGCTCATGGTGTTACAAATGATAGATGATATAACCACATTCCAAAACAGGGGTAAGGTTCAATAGTTGAGGATAGTGTGACACACATAAAGGTATTCCCACTCTCTCTCTAATAAAAGGCGAGAGACAATTCTAAGCAATGCTAAGTTAGACTAGTGAGCTACTACTCCTAAAGTACAACATTCATAGAGCGTGCAAGGCCTCTACCTATCATCTAAGATCATGCAAGCGCAAGCAAGCGTCTTATATCTAGGCAACTTCGGGAGGTCCGGCATACGCAGGGTCTGCCCCGCGACTCCGGCGCATTTACATACTCCTATGCCGTGCCCGAACGTGGAGGGTTCCTTTGGATGGACAGGGCTGTCACTTCCTGCCACCTACCTCTACAAACCGTGGGACACGCACATACTCAAGGGTGGAGAGACAACCCCAGCACCATGCCGGCGTCACTAACCACAACTCTAGATCCCTCGAGGCACCCCCAACCCTTCGGATCGACGGGGTGATAAATCTAGAGCACCTTTGCAGGACAGAGAGCCCGATGCCAAAACATAAGAACAACTAGCCTAACTAGCATGAGTTAAACAAAAGGATCAAAGCAAGCACTAAGTTATGCATAAGCGTTCGTCGCTCAAGAACGAGCGACGAACGACGATTAATTAAGTACGTGCAAGAATAATCGATAATCAAGCATGAACGAACAAGGAACGCTCGATGTATGTTTACTAGCGATCATCGATGAACGATGAACGAACGATGAACAAACATGAACGAGCGATGAACAAACATGAACGAACGATGAACACTCATGCAGGATCATGATCAAACTACTAAGCACATAACAACTATACGAACGAATGTATTCCATTATACGAAGAACAAGTCTTACAAAGAGAGGATACAAGAGCTATACCCAATTCTCCACAAGACCTTGGGAGCAATAAGGCAGCCCACTACTCAGCCTAGCACTACCTAGAAGAGTCTCTAGTTCTAGCGTGAGGAGAGGAGGGAATGATCCTTCTGTTGTGGTGTGTGTTGTTGTGTGTGTGTTGAAAGGAGGGGGGGGGGGGTACCCCTCCTTATATAGTCCTTGAAGGTCGGCAACTTTGAGGCGGTTCCCGAGGTCGGTGGCATTTAATGCAGGGGGAACCGACCTCCAGAAGTCGGTTACAAACCGCCACAAAAAGATGGGCCCAGGGGGCCACCATGCCAGGTCGGCCGACCTGGCCAGGGGGGGTCGGCCGACCTGTGCCTGGCCCCTCCTGGGCTGGGCTTTGGCAGGTGGCTCCCCCTCTGGGTCTACTTCTCTGGTCCAGGTGCATTTGGCCTTAGTTGTGTTGGACTTTGACGAGATTTGGCCTTTTGTCTTGGAGTTGTATGCCCGCGGCGAACGTCGTGTTTGTAAAAGTGTTGTTTCGTCGCCTTGGGCCATGATTTCACCTGGATTTCTCCCTTATTCCACCTGCACACTAAAATCTAGAGGTACATGTGGAAATAGGTTATTCTTAAATAAAATGCGTGTAAGAAATGCTCAGTCCTTCTTATTTATTGAGCTAATTGACGGTCGAAATTGGTCCGTAACGACCGTCAACAACTCCCCCAAGCTTACCCCTTGCTCGTCTCGAGCAAGAAGTATGACTTTAGGTTGTTGATCAGGAGTTGCTACAATGCCTACTTCTCAAAGGTACCAAGTTTATAACAGAGATACTCATCCTTGAGTTGAATAAGTTGGCCATGGTAACTCACCCTTTTCCCTTAATCCTTATGGGGCTTTTGCTTTATACTTTACCTTGGGCGGTTGAAAGAGAGAATGGTGTATGGAGCATTTATTTTCTCATCCCTTGTCTTGCTTTTATTCTCCGGAGGTTTTCAAAAAGATTTTCAAGAATAAAATCAAGTTCCTCTAGTGATACTCTCGAGTCGCTCAAGTGGTGTTTTTATCCCTTACCAAGGCATGTGTGTTGCCTCATCCTATATCTAATAAGCCTTTGTGGAGCTCAAGGTAGGATATGTAAAGAGGCATACTTGCATTCATATTTTGCAAAACCAAAAGAGTGGATCCACGGAGATAGCAAGCCATACAATCGTAGATCAAGATGTGCAAGTGTGTATATGTGGATGGTGGTGTATGTGACTACTCCTCTTTTTGTTTACCTCTCTTTATTTTGTATTTTGGGCATAGCTATCTTTTCTTCTTTCTTTTTCCATGCTCAAAATGAGAGCAGATTTTGTCTCTTTCTTTTTATCATGCTCATCTTTTATTTTCTTACTTTCTTTTGCGTAGCCATGCCTACTTTTGATATTTCAAGAGAGGTGATATATTGTGAGGAGTGTCTTTATTTTGGTGGATGGCATGACATGTTGCTAACTTCCTGTGTAGAAGTTTAGCATATGAGGTGGAATGTGTACGTGATCTTGATCATGAGAGTATGAAAAGCATCTCACTAGGGTCACACAATTTTGATAAAGCTCAATGGAATGACAAGCAGCATATGTGTAAGGTTTTACATGAAGTACTACATATGGCTTTGGTAGGAAATTAACATCACTGAGGAACTTATAAATTTTTATGATTTTCGAAAACAAAAGCTCCGGAGTTTTCAAGCTTAACTTGGAACAAGATTGAGTAGCTCTTTTTACCATATCATCTCTCACAACAACTTAGGTTCAGCGCAAACGTATGCAACCCACAAGTTTCAGGTTCTAAGCGAGTTTTATTTAGCCAACAAACTCAAAACTAGGAGAGTACTAAGTTATGAACTAGGCACAAGAGAGAGATAAAGCAGAGCAACTATCCATCATCTCAACATAGAAAGACTAGGAACATTTTTACAGCGCATAAAGAGACTACACTACTTATTTTTGTTCTTTTTAGTTTTGCCATTTTTATTTTGTTTTTCATATGAGGAGCAAGAACAAGCAAAAACAAAGAGAGAAAAAGGAAATAAAAGGATACAAGTTGCGATACATGATACCTTAGTGGGGAGTATGGCGCCTCCCCCAAGCTTGTTCTTGCTCACGGGTTTGGTGGATTGAACCCCATGTGGCGAAAGTAAGTCGAAAGATCGGCTTGTCCCCGCTCCGTCATGTTGGTGAGGTTGCTGAGCTGGGTGTCGGTACGTTCTTGCCACTGATGGGTTTGCAGGATGTGTTGGTTGAGCGTGTAGTCGTTGTTTCCTGCCGTGGTCTCGAGCCTTCCCATTTGCTCGGAGAGGTTGTTGTTGGTATTTCTTACGTCACAGATAAATCCGCAAGCGCACGGAATACCGTTGTAGCACTTCACCCGGGAGTATTCCAAGGTATCGTATTTGTTTTCCCCAAGGAACGGAGTTATTCTACCGCAGGGCAAGTTCTACCCAAGGACAACCAAGACAACTAGCGGCCTAGGATCGAGAGGGTGATTAAATCTAGTTATCCTAGAGGATAGACGAACTCAAGCTCTACTTGTCTACTTCGGGCGCCGGCTTAGGCCTGGTCTGCCAAGCCACTCCGACCTGTAGCTCTACTATGTACCCGAACGTGGAGGGTTCCTTTGGACGGACAGGGCTGTCACTTCCTGCCGCCTACCTCTACAAACCGTGGAGCACACAGCAAACAAAGGTAACCTCTAGCCTAGACACCACGTCTATGCCGTTGATTACTACTCTAACCTCGGTCCAAAGCTGAATTTAGAAGGCTAGAGCACCCCTTGCGGAGCGATGATCCCGTAAACAAGTATAACAGGAATTACGCCTAGAAAAGTAATAATGCTTGCTAGATAAATAATCACCACGTATAAAGCACAAAGAGTGTTTACACGCCAAGGTAAAGAAATAGAACTAAACCTCCACCAAAGTGGAAGGAGTATTCCTTTCTCTCCCTTGCCCTCTCTCCTATTCTACTAGTGTACAAAAGGCTCTCAGCCTAAGGATTGGAGTGGAGCTCTATTGGAGAGTCTTGCGTCTTGTGGTGTATGTTGAGAGGGAGGGGTGCCCCTTTATTTATAGCCTTGGAAGGTCGGCAACTTTGAGGCGGTTCCCGAGGTCGGTGACATTTAATGCAGGGGGAACCGACCTCCAGAAGTCGGTGGTAAACCGCCATAAAAAGATGGGCCAGTGGGGCCTCCCTGGCAGGTCGGCCGACCTGGCCAGAGGGGGTCGGCCGACCTGGCCTGGGCCCCACTGGGCCTGATCCTCCTCTGGCTGCTTCCTTGGCCTGTGTACTTGCCTAAACCACGTGCATTGTTTGATCTCAAAGCCTGATTCTGTGGTTTTGGGCTTTTGGACTAAGTTCTTTAGTCCGGGGAAAATCCGTCGATTGCAAAGTCCACGTTTGGTGCATGTTTTCCCCTGTTTTTGTATGAATTGCACCTGTACTTCATAATTCACCAAGACTAGTGGAATTTGTCAGAAATAAACCCTATGTCTACACTTGGTGATGGTGTTAGGTTCACAAAGGTGCATAAGGTTGACGGTAAAAATGGGTCGTAAGGACCGTCAACAAGATCCCCCACACTTAGCTCTTTGCTCGTCCTCGAGTAAAGCTATGAGTGGAAATTGGGGAGGACTCATCCCCTTTGATGAATGAAACCTGCACACAAGCTATTACAAGCCACACCTTTTTACCTGCGAACATGATGGTGGCTAACATGTATTCTTGGATGATTGAAAAGTGGAACGGTTCATGACTCAAATCACCTTGCTTTCATCCACTAAGTATCTTGGGGTTTTTGAAAGAGTTTTGAAAAATATAAACAACATGGCTCTTGCTCCTCTATTGATTCTCTCGGATCGCTCAAAAAGTGTGTTTTCCTTACCAAAGCATTGCCTCTTTTGTCCTACTTCTAAGGCTTGTATGTGGAGCTCAAGGTAGGGATAGAGAGGCATACTTGTATCACAAATATTGCTGAACCAAAAGAAAGGATCCACGGAGAATTCAAGTCATACAACCTTGATCAAGAAGTGCATGTGTGGATGGATGTGTGGATGTTTATATGCGACGACTCCTTTATTGGATTTTACCTCTCTTTGTTTTGTAATTCCGAGACATGGCTAACATTTTTCTTTCTTTTCTTTTTCATGCTCTGTACATGAGCATTTTCTTTTTTTTTTCTTGCTCATCTTTTTGTGAGTCTTCTTTTTCTTTTGCAGAGCCATGCCCCTCTTTTGTTTATTTTGAGAGAGAGAGGTAAAATGGGATAAAAGTGAGGAGTGTCTTTATTTGGACGGGTGGATGTGCTAACTCCCGGTGTAGGAGTTTTAGCAATTTTGGTGGATCGTGTACGTGAACTTGATCAAGAGAACATGACAAGTATCTCATTAGGGTCACAAAATTTTGGAAAAGCTCATTGCAACACAAGCAGTATATGCGTGTAAGTTTGAAAATTGTGATCAACATATGGCATTGGTAGGAAATCATATACCAAGAGAGGAGCAGCGAGCCATGCTATTTTATCTTTTTGAAATAAAATTCCCAAGGACTTTGTAGATTGAGTAAAAGATCATTTCATCGAACCATATCACACTCGCCAATTATCTAGAAAAACATGGGTTCCTATGGATAGGTTGTTCACAAGCAAGTGGTGATGAAGCGAGTAATAACAAGTGTGCAAGTTCATGTTGAGAACAAAAAGGGAGAGTATTGGGATTCATAAGGATGTGCTAAAAAGAATTTTTCCCAAGTTTTAATTGGTCAAGTTTTATTTCCGTATCTCAGAATGAACTTGACAGATAATGTAGGCGAAAAGGGAGTGTGGGAAACAAACTTAAGTAGCAGGGGAAAGCAGAGGACCAGAGGGACCCACCAGGGGTCGGCCGACCTGGTCAGTTGGGGTCGGCCGACCTGGTGTGGCCCCTTCTGGTGCCCAAATTTTGCATAATTGTTGGTGTTGTCCTTCCGTGATGTTTCTGAGTGATTTGCTCGAGTTTGTTTCTGTTTTCGCGATGTATTCCCCCCACACTTGCCTTTTTGCCTGTTTCCTTCAAAATAGACAAAGATATTTTGGAAACACAAATTGCTCTACCGGTATGGAAGCCCGGGGAGCACTAATTTGATTGAATTTTCTTGCTATATTTATTTTAGGGAAAGTGCTACTACGGGTGATAACATAAATCAGAGGATATCATGATAAAGATTCTAAATTAATCAAGTGCATGACATCAAACTCTTTATTCGTATCGGGTTCAAAATAAATTTTTAGACGCTGGCCATTTACCTTGAATACTTTACCTTCGTCGTCTTGGAGTGTGATTGCTCCGTGTGGCGAAGTTTCAATAACCGTGTATGGCCCGTCCCATTTGCTTCTCAATTTTCCGTGCCCGAATAGTTTCACCCGTGAGTTGAATAGCAAGACTTTGTCTCCAACTTTGAATTCTTTTACTCTTATTCTTTTATCGTGCCACCGTTTAGTCCTCTCCTTATAAATGGCTGAGTTGTGGTAAGCTTTGTCTCTCCATTCTTCCAACTCAGCTATCTCCATTTTTCTCTTCCATCCGGCACCTCGAAGGTCCATATTCCATTTTCTAATGGCCCAATATGCTCGATGTTCCAACTCGATGGGTAAATGGCATGTTTTTCCATATACGAGTTGGTATGGTGACATGCCTATGGGTGTCTTGTATGCTGTCCGGTATGCCCATAGTGCATCGGGTAGCTTGCTTTTCCATGACTTCCCCATTTCTAACACGGTCTTTTGCAGGATCCGTTTGATTTGCTTGTTTGAAGTCTCGGCCTGCCCACTTGTTTGAGGATGGTATGGAGTGGCTATGTTGTGTCGTGCTCCAAGTTCTCTAAGGAAGCTTCGGAAGGTCTTATCAATGAAATGAGACCCTCCGTCGCTTATCACTAGTCTCGGTGTTCCAAATCTTGGGAAGATAATCTCGTGGAACATCCGGCGAGCGTGCTTGGAGTCGGCAGCTCGGCACGGCATTGCCTCTACCCATTTGGACACGTAGTCGACTGCCACCAAGATGTATTCACAGTCTTGTGACTTGGGGAATGGCCCCATGAAGTCGATGCCCCATACGTCGAAGAGTTCGACTTGTAAATTGAAGTTGAGGGGCATTGCATCCCTTGCCGTGATGCCTCCAAATCTTTGACATTGTGGGCATCGTCTGACGAATTCTTTTGTGTCTTCGTACATTGTTGGCCAAAAGAAACCACTTTGCCATATCTTGGCCTGAGTACGAAACACTCCATGGTGTCCCCCGTATGGAGCTGCATGACATTTCTCGATGATTTGTGTGCTCTCGGGTGTCGGCACACATCTTCTGAGCAGTCCATCGGCGCAGACACGGTAAAGGAAGGGCTCACTCCAAAGGTGATGACGACTCTCATAGATGAGTCGTCTCTTGTTTTCTCCCGGTGGTACGTACCCCGTCACTATGAAGTTCACAATGTCGGCGTACCACGGATGTGAGTCCTTGACGTGGAGTAGCATGTCGTCGCGCAAGAAGTCATTGATAGGTAATTCCTGCGGGTTAGTGAATTGCATGCGCGACAAATGATCCGCTACAGAATTTTCTACTCCTTTCTTATCACGAATTTCTAAATCAAACTCTTGGAGCAGAAGAATCCATCTTATCAAACGGGGTTTAGCATCTTTCTTAGAGAGCAAAAATTTCAAAGCAGCATGATCGGTGTAAACGATAACTTTTGCTCCAGCTAAGTGAGATCTAAACTTATCAAAAGCAAAAACAACAGCAAGGAGCTCTTTTTCAGTGGTAGTATAATTCAACTGAGCTCCAGACAGAGTTTTGCTAGCATAAGAAATTGCATGATGCTTCTTATCTCTAGTTTGACCAAGAACAGCCCCCACAGCAAAGTCGCTAGCATCACACATAATTTCAAACGGAAGCGTCCAATCAGGGGGTTGAATGATTGGAGCGGAGATGAGTGCATTTTTAAGAGTATTAAAAGCATTCATGCATTTATCAGTGAAATTAAAGGGTGCATCTTTTGCAAGCAAATTTGTAAGGGGTCTAGCAATTTGAGAGAAATCTTTGATAAAACGGCGATAGAACCCCGCATGTCCAAGAAAACTGCGAACACCCTTAATATTAACGGGAGGTGGAAGCTTTTCTATAACTTCTAATTTCGCCTTGTCCACCTCTATCCCTCTTTCAGAAATCAAGTGCCCAAGGACTATGCCTTCTCTAACCATAAAGTGGCATTTCTCCCAATTGAGCACTAAGTCCTTTTCTTGACAACGTTGCAAGACTTTGTCTAAATTTTCTAAACAATGATCGAAGGTTTTCCCATAGACAGAGAAATCATCCATAAAAACTTCCATAATCTCTTCGATCATGTCAGAAAAGATAGACATCATGCATCGTTGAAAAGAAGCAGGCGCATTACATAGCCCAAAAGACATTCGACGATAAGCATAAGTTCCGTAAGGGCATGTAAAAGTCGTCTTACTCTGATCGTCGGGATGGATGGGAATTTGATGATATCCCGAATACCCATCAAGGAAACAAAAGAAAGAATGATTTGCCAGCCGTTCCAACATCTCATCGATGAAGGGCAGTGGAAAATGATCTTTCTTTGTAGCCTTGTTAAGTTTTCGGTAATCGATGCACATTCTCCACCCCGTGACGGTTCGTTGAGGGATTAATTCGTCCTTGTCGTTATGAACGACCGTCATTCCTCCCTTCTTGGGCACAACCTGCACTGGGCTCACCCACTCGCTGTGTGGAACAGGATAGATAATACCAGCATGCAAAAGTTTTAAGACCTCTTTCTTAACGACTTCCCTCATTGCATTGTTCAGCCTCCGTTGAGGTTCCCTAGAAGGTGTGCTATCGGGATCTATGGGAATGCGATGGGTGCAAAGAGCAGGGCTGATTCCCTTGAGGTCTCCTAGCGAGTAGCCAAGAACGGAGCGACGTTTTTCTAACACGGCTAAGAGTTTAGCGGTTTCTTCCTCCGAAAGCTTGTCACTTATGATGACAGGCGTTTCGGGGTTTCCGTGAAGGAAAGCGTAGCGTAAACCCGGTGGGAGTGCCTTGAGCTCTATGGGAGGTGGCGGCGAGGCTAAGGTTTCGGGCAGCTCAAAGGTTTCTTCCGAATCGTCTTCTTCTAAAACAAAATTGAGAGCATCTTCTTCCAAGGACGATTCGGGGGTTTCATGAAGAAAAACTGCCATAACCTCCTCTATACAATCGTTTACTTCGGGGGACTCCTCGGCAAAAGTATTCAGCGTATGAACTATAGGGATAGAAAAAGGTTCCTTGCCGAGGGTGAAGTCAAGGGTTCCAGAAGGCGATATTTTTGAGAAAAGCTTTTCTATGGGATGGCCTACAAGAACATCAAAATTCAAAACCCCGAAGACGTGAAAATCCAGTGATACTTCAGCATCATCGTGCTTAATGCAGACGTCTCTAATGATCCCCAAACCCTCAAAGAAGTGCCCCGGAGAGGTTCTAAGGAGTTTGCTAGTGGGTGCCCAAACTTCGTTCCCAAACATGGTTAAAGCAAAAGATTCGGACATGATGTTGGCACCCACTAAAGGATTATAGAGAACATCTACCTTTGATCCCCGAATTGAGCTTTGAATGGTTGAGGTAGGATGTTCAAAACGAATAGTATCGGAAGAAAACTCATTTTCTCTCAACCATTCATCGCTTATGATCAAAGTCAACTCCCGAATGGTTTTCAAAAGAAAATCTTTTTCTAAAGGTTCGGGGGTTGGTGCAGGGAGTCTTGGCCTCTTTTGCCAAGAGTAGTTCGAGGAGTCTCCAAAATTTTCAAAAATTTCTTCCTCGAACTCAAATGGGAACTCAAGAGGTTCATCATCCTCTATCATTGTTCTTGTGTTAGATGGGGACTCAATTGTTGGGTCTACCATTGTAGGCACCAATTGTTGTGTTTCTTGCACAACGAGTTCCTCATCTTTTGACTCCGGCTCAACTAGTAAATCAGCGGAAAAAGGAGTGTTTTCCACAATGCGATCCAAAAGTTCGTGTGCTTCCGCTATGGTCTTATGAGTAAAAGATCCACCAGCGGCCGTGTCAAGATAAAGTGCGGTATCGCTGCTCAATCCCGAATAAAAATGTTGTAATAAAACGGGTTCGGGGAGCAACAATTCAGGTCCAGAGTCTGTTAATGAACAGAACCGAATCCATGATGCACTCAAGGTTTCCTCTTTTTCTTGAAGAAAGTTAATTATTTCCGCTCGTAGAGAAGTGACACGGGATACGGGGAAGAACGCTAGACAAAATTTGTCTCGCAATTCTTTCCAATCACCGTTCACTCTCTTAGCGGTGTAAGTGTACCATTGCTTCGCCTTCTCATTGAGAGAGAAGGGAAACAATTTCCACTTCAACGTTTCTTGTGTCATGCCATGGATCGATCGGCATGAACACAAATGCTCAAACTCTCGCAAGTGTTCATAAGGATTTTCATGTTTAAAACCCGAAAAGGATAAACCTCTTATCATCGAAATGTAATCAGGGGAAAACTCATAGCCAAATGAAGAAATGGGTTGTGATGATGATGGTGGCTCTAAGAGCTCGCCCCGTGGAGTAGAGAATGATTGGATGGTGGGTTGTGACTCCATGAAATGTTTTTGTGAGTTTTTTGGAATTAAGGAAAATAAAAACAGAACGGTAAGTAAGATAGATTACGAGGGCAAACTTAATTTGCAATAGAGATATCAACCGTTCCCCGGCAACGGCGCCAGAAATGCTTGTTGGTATTTCTTACGTCACAGATAAATCCGCAAGCGCACGGAATACCGTTGTAGCACTTCACCCGGGAGTATTCCAAGGTATCGTATTTGTTTTCCCCAAGGAACGGAGTTATTCTACCGCAGGGCAAGTTCTACCCAAGGACAACCAAGACAACTAGCGGCCTAGGATCGAGAGGGTGATTAAATCTAGTTATCCTAGAGGATAGACGAACTCAAGCTCTACTTGTCTACTTCGGGCGCCGGCTTAGGCCTGGTCTGCCAAGCCACTCCGACCTGTAGCTCTACTATGTACCCGAACGTGGAGGGTTCCTTTGGACGGACAGGGCTGTCACTTCCTGCCGCCTACCTCTACAAACCGTGGAGCACACAGCAAACAAAGGTAACCTCTAGCCTAGACACCACGTCTATGCCGTTGATTACTACTCTAACCTCGGTCCAAAGCTGAATTTAGAAGGCTAGAGCACCCCTTGCGGAGCGATGATCCCGTAAACAAGTATAACAGGAATTACGCCTAGAAAAGTAATAATGCTTGCTAGATAAATAATCACCACGTATAAAGCACAAAGAGTGTTTACACGCCAAGGTAAAGAAATAGAACTAAACCTCCACCAAAGTGGAAGGAGTATTCCTTTCTCTCCCTTGCCCTCTCTCCTATTCTACTAGTGTACAAAAGGCTCTCAGCCTAAGGATTGGAGTGGAGCTCTATTGGAGAGTCTTGCGTCTTGTGGTGTATGTTGAGAGGGAGGGGTGCCCCTTTATTTATAGCCTTGGAAGGTCGGCAACTTTGAGGCGGTTCCCGAGGTCGGTGACATTTAATGCAGGGGGAACCGACCTCCAGAAGTCGGTGGTAAACCGCCATAAAAAGATGGGCCAGTGGGGCCTCCCTGGCAGGTCGGCCGACCTGGCCAGAGGGGGTCGGCCGACCTGGCCTGGGCCCCACTGGGCCTGATCCTCCTCTGGCTGCTTCCTTGGCCTGTGTACTTGCCTAAACCACGTGCATTGTTTGATCTCAAAGCCTGATTCTGTGGTTTTGGGCTTTTGGACTAAGTTCTTTAGTCCGGGGAAAATCCGTCGATTGCAAAGTCCACGTTTGGTGCATGTTTTCCCCTGTTTTTGTATGAATTGCACCTGTACTTCATAATTCACCAAGACTAGTGGAATTTGTCAGAAATAAACCCTATGTCTACACTTGGTGATGGTGTTAGGTTCACAAAGGTGCATAAGGTTGACGGTAAAAATGGGTCGTAAGGACCGTCAACAGTTGTTCATCGCTTGCTCAAGGTGGAAACCTTGAGTCGCACCAGAGTCGGAGGAGTGTTCCTCCCATTGTTGTTGCGGAGTGAACATCCTTGGGTCATGCCCCGAGGTTTGCCATGCCGAGCCCCCGGCCATGTGCGGTGGCGGGGCTGAGTACGCACCGGGAAAATACCCGGTGTGACCATACCCTGAGCCGCCATGAGCCATGGGCTGCGGTGTGGGTGCCTCGGAACTTGATGGCTGCTCCGACCTGCGCGTCCTCCTGCGAGAAGAAATACTCCTGCGCGCACTCTCCATTTCTTGGAGCTCAATGGTTAGATTTTTGCAAGTATACAAGCGAAGATCCGGGTTAGGTAACCGAAACTCGTTTGTATACCCGACAAAATAAAATATGAGGGAATCATTTGGACCATGCTTAAGTGTATGACCACGAATAAGATAATCCTCGTTTATGAGTATGCGGGGTGTAGAAATATATTCAACATTAGCATCATGCAAGGCACCCACTCCCGCAGCAATACGTGTAATTAACGAGGTGCATTCAATTGGTCCCATCATCCCAAAATTTTCTAACCAATGATGAATCAAGTATCGGACAGGAGAAATCTTAATCTTTTCAACCATAGCATAAAGAATTTTCATATCATCTTCGCGCACAATTCTAATATCACTTCTAGGAAAAAGAGTGATGCCAATCCACATGTGCAAGAAACGCAAAGTAGGGTGATGGATGTGATTAGTTCTAGGCTGCACACATGTTGAAAAACCCGTAATCCTTTCCCAAAATGCAAGCTTTGAAAATTCAGGCAGGGCATTATCAACATCAACATTGCAGCGAGAATCAAAGCCGAGAAGTATGCTAAGATCTTTCCATTTCAAACGATATTCTTCCCGGAAAAACCGAAAAGTAATACCCTCATCTACCTCTCGTAGGGTGCATAAAAACTGAAGTGTAAGCAAGCGGGAACCCGGCTCATCTACACTAGCAAAATTTTTCCACCCTATGGTCTTAAAAACTCGAGCAAATTCAGCATCCATACCAGTCTTTTGTAGCAGCCCCGTGTCAAATGCTCGCGTAGGAGCAAAGATACGGTTTTGAAGAAGCGCGTAGGCGTTCGTCTCGTACTCGCCCACCAAGTCGAGG
Organism: Eragrostis curvula; assembly: GCA_007726485.1. Lineage (NCBI taxonomy): Eukaryota > Viridiplantae > Streptophyta > Magnoliopsida > Poales > Poaceae > Eragrostis > Eragrostis curvula. The sequence goes on from CM017443.1 coordinate 30,979,463, forward strand.
TCGGTGTTGACGAGGAGACGATGCTCGATGTTGCCCTCTTGCTCTTCTTCCTCGGCTTCATGTGGTGGACTTGGCGGTGGCTCGACTGCGGGGCGTGAGCGAGTGCTTCGGCGTGAAGAGCTTGGACTTGATTTTGAACTTAGGGACCTCTTCAACGCTCCGTACAGCTTCTTGGCACCGGTCATGGCTGCACACAAAGAGAGCAAGAACACAAGAACAATAGCTCCGAACGGGTTATGTTAGAAAAAATCCAATCGGCGAAACCGTCGGTTGTTCTTGTGAGCAAGAAAATCGCAACTCGGGAAAAGCAAAAACAAAACACAACACAAACTGAAAATTAAACCAAGAGAGAAATAATTTTGCAGAATTTTGAGGCAAGAACTCAAGTGAGCACAATGGAAAACTTGAGAGCAATGGAGTGAAGTGAGTTTGAGGAGTGGAAATGAGAGTGTGAGAGGGAGAGAGCAATGGCCAGCCACCTCCATTTATACATGACTCAAAGTAGCCGTTTTTGAACGTTGAAAAGGTAGTGTGACCGTTGGGAAAAGACAGAGGGGCAGCAACGGCTACCCCAGGTCGGCCGACCTGTCCTGGTGGGGTCGGCCGACCCCTCTGTGGGGCCCACTGGCTCCTCCCTTGGCCTGTAGCCTCCAACGGTCATATGGTTCATGACCTTGGCTGCTATGCCCAGAAAATCCTCGAAAATATTGCTCGTAAAGATTTCCAAATAAAAACATGCCTAAAAAAAAATCAAATGATTTTCGAAAAAAATTTGAAACTAGAAGAGAAAATGTTGGAAAATTCCAACATGTGAAAATTTATTGTAGTGGTACAGAGATAATCCAAAACCTTGCATGAAAGAGTGCAAAAGTTTTGAAGAACCAAATGTTTTTTTGGAAAATTAATTTTTGTATGCATGGTGAGAAGAAAGCAAATATGCTGGCGAAAAAATCCAAATAATGAAATAAAAATTTTCTTGTGGTGAAATAAAAAAAATATGCATGGTGATTTTGAAGTTTTTAAATGCAAGTGGTCGGTTTGAAAAAGGAAAATCAAAAGGAATCAAAAGAAGTGATAATGCCGATTATCCTGTCGGCCAGGTCTTCGCCGTTTTAAGTCTGGCGAGCAAGGACTTCTCCATTGGTTTCATTCTTGAGGTGCCGGCCCTGTCCTTGGAGATGAGGATGGCTGCACCTTCTTTACTTGCCACACTTGTTTGATCTTGGGCTGTGTAGGTGGCTTCTCGGACTTCGGGACGGGTTTCGTGGCCCATAATCCCGGCCTCGTGGTCGCAGGTTTCTTTGGTTGAAACTGCGATGGATTTTCAATCTTTGCCAAGCTCTTCCATAGAGCAATGAGGCTGTCCGTTTTCCTGGCTGTTACTTCAACTTCTTGAATGTTGGAGGTGTTTGGCCCATACTTGACCTTGATCATCGAGCATTGTTCTTTCCGAGGTTGAAACTCGAACTTTTCCTCCTTCCCATTGATGTAGAGGCGGATTTCTCCAACTCCAACATCAATTTGGGCCTTTGTGGTGCTAAGGAAGGGACGTCCCAAGATGAGGGGCGTTTCCTTGTCAATATCCATGTCAAGCACCACAAAGTTCACCGGGACGGTGTGGCCTCTTATGAATACCGGCACATCTTCCGCAATCCCCAATGGAAAGCGAAAGGATGAGTCGGCCAATTGTAACCGCATTGCTGTTGGTGTGAGGAACCTGTACTTTAATTGCTCGAAGATTGCCTTGGGCATAATGCTCACGCTGGCCCCAAGGTCGCACAGTGCGTAGTTGAAGTGGAATCTCTTGATTGCACAAGGGATTACTGGAAAGCCTGGATCAGCTTTTATTGTAGAAGGTTCTTCTCTTATTTGCCTGTTCTCCCCTGCATGGTTAGTCTTACGAGAGAACATTTCCCCTCTCGTAGTGATAACGTTAACTTTTTCAATGGGAGATTCTGGTTGCCCAGGAATCTGCCCGGAATTAGCAGAAGGAACGAGAGCAGCAAGCTGAGCTATTTGAGTTTCTATCATTTTATTAAAGCTCAGTTGATTTTTGAAAGCAGAGGAAAAACCTTCTAACTGTGAATTTATATTTTCTAGAACTTTATCATTGGCAGCAAACTTTTTATTGATTGATTCGTTAATTTTAGCTTGGCCAAAAACTAAGTCTTTCAAGGAAGGCTGATTATTGTTAAAGCCAGAAAAATTGTTACCTCCTTGATAGGATGGTCGGTTTTGATTATATCCTTGGCCTCCATTTGGACGGTACCCGTTGTTGTTGTTCATGTAGAACGCATCTTCTTGGGTGTGGGGGCAATCCTTCCCCATATGGCCTGTGTCCCCGCATTCCTCACACGTCATGCGTGAGTCCAATGCGCGAACACTGCCATTCGAGTTGTGTTCATCCAAGCGCTTCATGAGGAGGTCAAGTTTGGCGGATAACATGTCCACCTCTTTGACAGGGTGAATGCCTTTTGAGCGTGTTTGGAGTCGATCGTCACTCCACCCTTGATTTGAAACCATCTTCTCTATGAGCTCTTTTGCTTGAGCCACGGTCATGGAGAAGAAAGCTCCACCAGCAGCGGCATCCATATGTCCACGGGTTGTTGATGTCAACCCGTTGTAGAAGTGTTGAAGAACGAGCCATTCTTCCATCCCATGGTGTGGGCAGGCAGATATATATTCTTGGAACCTCTCCCACGCCTCGGATATGGATTCATTTGTTGCTTGCTGGAAGCTTGAGATTCTTCCACGAAGGGCATTGGTTTTGCCCATCGGGAAAAACTTAGCGAGGAACTCTGTACAACATTTGTTCCAAGTGTCAATGCTTGCACGGTTGTTGTAGAACCATTGTTTCGCCTTCCCAAGGAGGGAGAGGGGAAACAGGCGGAGTTTGATGGCATCTCCGGTTGTGGCTGATGTGTTGCATATCTCTAGGAACTGTTGAAGGTGAGTGTTGGCGTCCTCGTGGGCCTTCCCACAAAAGGGTATGGCCTGCACCATAGTGATAAGGCTGGACTTGATGTCAAGTCCTTCGTCACCCACGTTGACAGTGGGTCCAACGGGCACATTGGCGACGGAGGGCGCGGAGTATTCACGAAGGGTCCTGTTAGCCATGTTTGTTGAAGTTGATGGTGCGGAAGATGCGGGTTCGCTTGTTGTGAGTTCTTGAGGGGAGACGATGACGCGAGGTCGTTTCTTCCTCACAAGTGACTCGGGATTGTCAACGAAGTTTTGCGGCAAGTCGAATCCACGCATACACTATCCTGTTTTCACATCAAAGAGAAAACAGATCAAGGTTAGCCTGCATGGGCAATGGTTAGATCATCTCAAGAGTAATCATGAACAATCATCGTATTCTTATTAACCAATGTCTTCCCCGGCAACGGCGCCAGAAATGCTTGTTGGCGTCTCTTACGGTCACGCAGAAAATACGCGACCGCGGGAGACGCCGGGGGTTATGGTTTGAGTCACTTGCATTATTAACCAAATAATCCACGTCTAGTAACAAGTACTAGGTATGTATTATAAGGTTTATCATGTTAATTGAATATCCGCAAGCGGACGGATAACCCATTGTAGCATTTCACCCGAGAGTATTCCAAGGGTATCGTATTTATATTTTCCAAGGGAAGACATGGTTGACAAGAGTACTTATGCTCATGGTGTTACAAATGATAGATGATATAACCACATTCCAAAACAGGGGTAAGGTTCAATAGTTGAGGATAGTGTGACACACACAAAGGTATTCCCACTCTCTCTCTAATAAAAGGCGAGAGACAATTCTAAGCAATGCTAAGTTAGACTAGTGAGCTACTACTCCTAAAGTACAACATTCATAGAGCGTGCAAGGCCTCTACCTATCATCTAAGATCATGCAAGCGCAAGCAAGCGTCTTATATCTAGGCAACTTCGGGAGGTCCGGCATACGCAGGGTCTGCCCCGCGACTCCGGCGCATTTACATACTCCTATGCCGTGCCCGAACGTGGAGGGTTCCTTTGGATGGACAGGGCTGTCACGTCCTGCCACCTACCTCTACAAACCGTGGGACACTCACATACTCAAGGGTGGAGAGACAACCCCAGCACCATGCCGGCGTCACTAACCACAACTCTAGATCCCTCGAGGCACCCCCAACCCTTCGGATCGACGGGGTGATAAATCTAGAGCACCTTTGCAGGACAGAGAGCCCGATGCCAAAACATAAGAACAACTAGCCTAACTAGCATGAATTAAACAAAAGGAACAAAGCAAGCACTAAGTTATGCATAAGCGTTCGTCGCTCAAGAACGAGCGACGAACGACGATCAATTAAGTACGTGCAAGAATAATCGATAATCAAGCATGAACGAACAAGGAACGCTCGATGTATGTTTACTAGCGATCATCGATGAACGATGAACGAACGATGAACAAACATGAACGAGCGATGAACAAACATGAACGAACGATGAACACTCATGCAGGATCATGATCAAACTACTAAGCACATAACAACTATACGAACGAATGTATTCCATTATACGAAGAACAAGTCTTACAAAGAGAGGATACAAGAGCTATACCCAATTCTCCACAAGACCTTGGGAGCAATAAGGCAGCCCACTACTCAGCCTAGCACTACCTAGAAGAGTCTCTAGCTCTAGCGTCAGGAGAGGAGGGAATGATCCTTCTGTTGTGGTGTGTGTTGTTGTGTGTGTGTTGAAAGGAGGGGGGTACCCCTCCTTATATAGTCCTTGAAGGTCGGCAACTTTGAGGTAGGTTCCCGAGGTCAGTGGCATTTAATGCAGGGGGAACCGACCTCCAGAGGTCGGTTACAAACCGCCACAAAAAGATGGGCCCAGGGGGCCACCATGCCAGGTCGGCCGACCTGGCCAGGGGGGGTCGGCCGACCTGTGCCTGGCCCCTCCTGGGCTGGGCTTTGGCAGGTGGCTCCCCCTCTGGGTCTACTTCTCTGGTCCAGGTGCATTTGGCCTTAGTTGTGTTGGACTTTGACGAGATTTGGCCTTTTGTCTTGGAGTTGTATGCCCGCGGCGAACGTCGTGTTTGTAAAAGTGTTGTTTCGTCGCCTTGGGCCATGATTTCACCTGGATTTCTCCCTTATTCCACCTGCACACTAAAATCTAGAGGTACATGTGGAAATAGGTTATTCTTAAATAAAATGCGTGTAAGAAATGCTCAGTCCTTCTTATTTATTGAGCTAATTGACGGTCGAAATTGGTCCGTAACGACCGTCAACAGCATTGCTTAGGTTCCTGATAACCATCTTGGTCATCTTCGTCGTCAGCCTTTGGGTCTGCCTCGGCCTTCTTGTTGGTGTAGGTCATGAGCCCCTTGAGCTTCATGCAGTCACGGAGTTTGTGGGAACTCTTTGGACCACCATGAAAGATACAAGGTTCGTCGAGGAATTGCTCGTAATTGGTGGGTTCTCGAGGTCCACGCTGCTTCTGGAACCGGGACTTGTCAGCTACTGCGACTAGATCATCGCCCTTGCGCTTCTTATCCTTCGAGCCCGATCCTTCTGGCTTATCCGACTTGTTCTTGTTGTCTTGGCGTCTGCGGTAGGAGTCCTTGTCGCGCTCAGCGCATAACTCGTTCCCTGCAGCGTATGAGTCGGCTAAGGCCAGCATCTCTCTGATAGAGCCGGGATAGCCTTGCCCCACTTTGTGGAGTAAAGGTTGGTCGGTGCAACCATCAACAAATGCCGAGATGACTTCTGTCTCGGTGATGCTTGGTATCTCGTTCTTCTTTTGTGAAAAACGCTGGATGAAGTCCCGAAGGGACTCGCCCTCCTTCTGCTTGATCATCTTGAGATCTCTGCTTTTGGCGGGTCTTTGTGCCGTCGGCTTGTAAGTATCGATGACCGTGTGACGGAGCTCATCCCAGGAATTAATAGACCCGGGTGGCAAGTTAGCTAGCCAACGTCTTAACGGTGGGGCTAGCATGATGGGAAGGTAGCAGGCCATGACAGCTTTGTTGCCACCAGCGATGTGAACAGCAAGGGAGTAGGTATTTAACCACTCGGCCGGGTCTCCCTTTCCGTCGTATTTCTCAACTCCTGGCAGGCGCATTGACTCGGGGAATCGCGCTGAGTTGCGGAGCCTTCGGGTGAGAGCTTGCAGTCCGTCGATGTCGGCTGAGTCATCGTCCGAGTGACGGTCGTTGCGTCGGGGGGAGCCGCTACGGCGTGGGGGTGTGTCTCGGCGTTCATCGTCACGATGGCGCCTGTCACGGTCCTGGTCGCGGTGTTGGCGATGACCATCACGGTAACGATCTTCATCCCGGTCGTTCCTGTGTTGGCCATCTTCTCGGCGATCTTCTCGGCGTCGGTGATCTCGATGTCTGTCGTCGTCACGACGCCGGCGATCATTGTCACGGTCCTGTTCCTCCTGTTGTCGGCGGTATTCTCTCTGCGGCGCATCTCGAGGAGGTGTGTCTCGCGGTGGAGTTCTCCTTGGCGGTGATCGCGCTGGCGGGGTTGGTGACCAATCAGGGGAGCGACGCCGTGGTGAGTGAGTGTAACGTCCCGCCTCCCCGAGGCCGGGCCCGCTTACGCCTGTCAGCTCTTTAGGACCTCAAGACTGACCTCACAGACCAACACACGTCTTTTCTTCACACTATGTCCTCACTCGTGCGCACCCAGGAATGACTTCCCGGTCGGTCACCCATCGCTCCAGGCCAAGCACGCTTAACCTTGGAGTTCTTTCGAGATGAGCTTCCGGAAAAGAAGTTGCAACTTGTTTATATGAGTATTCTATCAATCCTATTAAGCCTTGGGCTGGGATGTCACATACTCACCCCCTTAGAAGATCGACGTCCTCGTCGATCAACCCTAATCCAGGAACGTCCCCTCTTGGCCACGTCCGTGCGTCCAGTGCCAGCGCATGTGCCATGCTGTGTGACCACTCTGGGCCCACACCAGCCATGCACACCATGCCTGCGCAACTGCGCCCACACGCGCCCGTGAAACCGCGAGAGTCGGCTCTGATACCACTTGTAACGTCCCGCCTCCCCGAGGCCGGGCCCGCTTACGCCTGTCAGCTCTCTAGGACCTCAAGACTGACCTCACAGACCAACACACGTCTTTTCTGCACACTTTGTCCTCACTCGTGCGCACCCTAGGAATGACTTCCCGGTCGGTCACCCATCGCTCCAGGCCAAGCACGCTTAACCTTGGAGTTCTTTCGAGATGAGCTTCCAGAAAAGAAGTTGCAACTTGTTTATATGAGTATTCTATCAATCCTATTAAGCCTTGGGCTGGGATGTCACAGTGAGATCGTCTGGGCGATCGTCGTCTGGGTGAGCGTCCGATGCCGAAGCGATCGTAGTCATCCTGTCGGGCGCGTTCTCGATCTTCTGATCTTTGGCGACGTATGGCGTTGATATCTCGGCGAGCATCAAACCCAGGTCGAGCTACCACCTATCAGTGAAGATTCTGCTGGGGAGGTGCTTCCGCGGCTGCCGGAGTTCGTTGACGGTTGTCACTCGGATTTTCCAGGAGCCTACGCCTTCTGGTGGACGATGAAGAGCTGGGGGCCCGAGAGGGAGTTTGACTCCTCAGGAGGGTGGCAGCTTCGGCGTAACACTTAGCCTTGTCAAGCAGAGGTGTGATGGCTGCTGGTGAGAAGTTTGGGTCGTTTATGGCTGCTTGAACCTGATCAAGGATGGTCCTATTGGCGACCATGTTCTGCTCCGGTGTCCGAAAGGCTTGATGACCGTTGACGTCAACGAAAAGTGAACGTTGGAGATCGCGAGATCTGCCATTGTTCCTTCTTCTAGGAGAACGATTGTAGTCATCAGGATTCTCGTCTTCCTCAGGTATTGTGCCGAGGGCACCTTGATTGTTTAGTCGGGGTTGTTGAGCCCGAGCTGCGGCTGCAGCAGAGGACTCGGCGTTCATTGCAGTTAAAGCCGCCGCGGCTGCCTCGTCAGTTGCCGTTGTAGCTGCCGGAGCAGGAACGACGATGTTTGCTGCCGGTGGTGGCCCTCCCGGTGGCGGTCCGGGTAAGTTGGCCGTGTCACCGTCCTGAGCGGTCAGATCACCTATTACGGCGAAGCACTCATACGGCATGGGCGAGGATGAGCCGTCCGAGCTGTAACCAGCCCGAGTTCCTTGATCTGTCGGCTCGTACATGGAGTCCCAGATTGATGTATCATAGGTGTCCATGTGATCTTCCCGGATGCAAGCAACCAGGTTGAAGGACATGTCTCCCTCTGATGCTAGTAGCTCCTGCACGTCTCCCCAGGGAAAAGTATCCGCAGAATTGCGCAAACTGAAGGGAAACATACCATAGCGTTGAGCCGGATAATAAATCAAGCTCGGCAGGTCAGATCTGAAGCGGATGTTCTCCAGAGCGGATCTTGTCTCGGCTGCCGAGTAGTCCGAGTAGGACTCGATCTGAAGCCTGGAGAAGCCGGACTCTAACTCGGAAAGAGAAGAGTCCGACTCGGTTTCGACCCCAGTAGTCGGCGAGTTGACGGGGACGAGGTTGCCGAGGTTGTCGGCGACGAACTCCAAGCTCCCGAAGCTAAGCCGGGCGCCTAGAGCGAAGTTGTTGATGGAGTAGTCCATCGTAGTCGACGGAGAGGATCCCGACGCACCCCCTACCTGGCGCGCCACTGTCGAGGTTATAGGACCTCGATAGATTTGTTATGGGGGCGAAGGACCAAGAATACGATGGTGAACACGAGACAAGGAATTTAGACAGGTTCGGGCCTCCCGGAGGATAAAAACCCTATGTCCTGTATGTCGTGGTATTGATTGTGTATCTTTGAGAAGAGATCCCTGCCCGCCTTATATAGTCGGGGGTACAGGGTTACATGGAAAGAGTCTTAGTCGGTTACAACATGGAAATACTTGGAGTACAAGGCAAGAAGCCTTTCCTATGTCCATCCGAGTAGTAGAACCTTCCATCTTGTATCGTGGGCTACTCGGTTTCTTCTGGGCTGGTCCGACTACCCTTGTCAGGTTACTCGGCCCTTTGGTCTTGAGGGTACCCGGGGGTCATGGTAACGATAATGATCGAGGAGTTGTTCTTCCTCAACGGCGTCGTCAACGTCGGGGACTTCATCCCCTGGCTCGGCTGGATGGACCTGCAGGGGTACGTGAAGAGGATGAAGAGGCTGGGCGGGATGTTTGACCGGTTCCTTGAACACGTGCTGGACGAGCACGAGGAACGGCGCCGCCGAGAGGGTGACGGCTTCGTGGCCGTGGACGTGGTGGACCAGCTGCTGGAGCTCGCCGACGACGCCAGCCTCGAGGTCCCGATCCAGCGGAATGGCATCAAGGCGCTTACTCTGGTACTACGTCACTAGTACTACTAGTATTTTATAGCTAGGTACAGCATTAGCCAGGCTCCATTGATCTCTTTCAATAATCGGCGGACGCTTGCGCATGTACTTGCAGGATCTCATCACTGCGGGCACGGACCCTTCGGCCGTGACCGTGGAGTGGGCCATGTCGGAGCTTCTGAAACATCCTGAGGTCCTCGCCAAGGCCACCGAGGAGCTGGACCGTGTCATCTGTCGCGACCGTCTCGTCGTCACAGAGGGGGACATGCCAAGCCTCCCGTACGTGGAGGCCATCGTGAAGGAGACGATGCGCATGCACCCGGTGGCGCCGCTGCTGGCGCAGCGCCTGTCCCGCGAGGACACCTCCTTCTCCGGCCACCACATCCCGGCGGGCACGCGCGTGCTCGTCAACGTCTGGGCCATCGGCCGCGACCCCGCCGTGTGGGACGCGCCGGAGGAGTTCTGGCCGGAGCGGTTCCTCGGCAGCGGCGGAGTAGACGTGAGGGGACACGACTTCCAGCTGCTGCCCTTCGGGTCCGGCCGCCGGATGTGTCCTGGCATTAGCCTCGGGCTCAAGATGGTGCAGCTCAGCCTCGCCAACCTGCTGCACGCCTTCATGTGGAGGCTTCCGAATGGTGTGTCAACGGAAGAGCTGAGCATGGAGGAGAAGTTTGGGCTGTCCGTGGTTCGCATGGTACCGCTCCAGGTTGTCGCAGAGCCTAAGCTCCCGGCTCACCTCTACGCCGCGCCGGGCCTTGATAAGTGATCGAAACACGTTGCTGCCGACAACAAATCTGCATTTCCCTCTATTTGGATGTGATAGTAGTTAATTAATTAAACTGTACACTCTCTGAAATAAGCAAGGGTGTGCTGGATGTGACTGATAGCACACTCTGAAATGAACAACTGGCCGGATCTGATAGCACACTCTGCTGTGTCGTGGGATATCCGCGTCAGGCCCTTTTTTTTTTTTTAAGACTGCGTCAAGCCCTTATGTCAGCAGCGTCTGTGTACTTCAACCCAACAGAAAATAACTCTACTTGCCTCGACTGAGGTTTTTTCTAAGAAACTGTTACTTCTACTTGCCCTTATGACGGCTTCTTGGCCGTGGACGTGTTGGACCAGCTGCTGGAGCTCGCCGACGACGCCAGCCTCGAGGTCCCGATGCAGCGGAATGGCATCAAGGCGTATACTCTGGTACTACATTGATCCAGTCCAGCATTAGCCAGGCTCCATTGATCTCTTTCAATAATCAGCGGAGGCTTCCTGTACACATGTATTTATTTGCGCAGGATCTGATCACAGCGGGCACGGACCCTTCGACGGTGACCGTGGAGTGGGCCATGTCGGAGCTTCTGAAACATCCCGAGGTCCTCGCCAAGGCCACCGAGGAGCTGGACCGTGTCCTCGGTCGCGACCGTCTCGTCGTCACAGAGGGGGACATTCCAAGCCTCCCGTACGTGGAGTCCGTCGTGAAGGAGACGATGCACATGCACCCGGTGGCACCGCTGCTGGCGCAGCGCCTGTCCCGCGAGGACACCTCCTTCTCCGGCTACGACATCTGTTAGCGTTCTCACGGGGTAGGGAGATCTCGAGTAGAAAGCAATGGGGAATTGAGATCAGACAAGAAGAATTGGAGGCGGAAGCAGAGTTGTATTGAGAGAGGAAGACAGAATGTGTTTGTCTATTACAAGTTTGATGCCTCTCTCATCCTCACACGCTAGCTTATAAGGATTACAGCGGCAAGCCGTGCGCGTCGCGCACGCAGGCGCAAGTGGGCTTAGACCCAATCCGGCCCAGACTACTTAGGATTCGCCTTGACGGTCCTCTTGTTCATCCTCGGCCCATCATCCGCTGTGTCGGACTCCTGTGCCATGTCCGGCAGGGAAGCGGTACTGACATTCTCCCTTTCTTGAAGGCTTGCTTGTCCCCAAGCAGGCGCAAAAGGAAACTTCTGCTTGACAGCAATCTCATCCTCCCAAGTAGCAAGATCCGCCGGCATGTGGGACCATTTGAGCAGCACTTGTTTAACTTGATGGCCATTCTTGGAAACGTACCTTCTGTTTAGTATTGACATAGGCAGTTGAAATTCTGTATCAGCGTCAGGAAGAGCAGAAACCACCTTGGCCGAACCCACTGCTTTCTTGAGCTGTGAAACATGGATCACCGGATGAATAGAACTTGATGCCGGTAAATCAAGTTTGTACGCTACTTGACCGACACGTTGCAGGATCTTGAATGGTCCAAAGAACTTGAATGACAATTTCTTGTTGGCTCTTGTAGCGACAGCCGACTGCACATATGGTTGTAACTTTAAATAAACCATATCTCCTACTAAGAATGATCTGTCTGTCCTGCCCTTATCTGCTTGCTTCTTCATGCGGTTTTGAGCACGCTGTAGATGTTGCTGTATGACTTTCATCATCAATTCCCTCTCTTGTAACCACTTAGACAGTGGCACATTAGGACAGGCCAAAGCAGAATCAATACCAAAATGTCTTGGCTGTCTGCCATAGAGTACTTCAAAAGGAGATGTATCCAGTGCAGAATGGTAACTGGTATTGTACCAAAATTCAGACAGTGGAAGCCATTCCTTCCATTTCTTTGGGTAAGAGTGGACAAAGCATCTCAGGAAAGTTTCCATGCATTGGTTTACTCTTTCTGTCTGTCCATCACTTTGAGGATGGTATGATGAACTCATATTAAGGTCAGTCTTAGTCAACTTGAAGAGCCACTTCCAGAAGTCACTGGTAAATAAGGGATCTCTATCAGAAATAATAGAGGCTGGCTGTTGACGGTGCAATTTGACCGATTTTACACCTTCAACACCGTCAATAAAAGCCATCAATCAAGGATAGAATAAACATTCTTTTATAAATAATGGCTTTCCACGAGTTTTGGTGAGATATTTGATGCAGGAAGGAAATACGACGAAAATCATAAAGAAATGGAGGAAAAGTACACCGGCCGGCCCAATCATAGGCCGGCCGGCCTACTCAGGCTCCACCTGCAGGCAAGCTTCTCCCAGCAAGGCCTCCACTGATCCCCCACGTCCAAATGAAGGCCCAGCCCAACAGGAAACAACCGACTTACCAGAACATGGGCTGTTGGGCCTAAACTTGAAGGCCACGCGAACTCTGCCGCCCCCACGAAGCAACCGACCATCAAACCGCCATCAGGAAGCAATCTGGGACGTCCAGGACAAAGGCGGTGGCGAACCGCCACAATGGGCGGCCGGCCGGCCCCCCCTCTAGGCCGGCCGGCCTGCCTTGGCGCGCCCGCCACTCCATCCTCCGCTATAAGACACTCCCTGTCCTAAGGACCCTATAAATACCCCTCACCTGCTCTGGAACAACTCGCACCTTAATACATACTTCATTTAGTTTCTTTTAGTAGCGAAGCACTGCTATAGTGTAGTGAGTGAGTGAGAGGGAAGGAGAGTCAGAGTTCTCGGAGGATGTCGAGGCTCTGCTTCTACTTCGCCTCGGGTATGCTTCCTGCCTGGGAGTAGTCTACTACGTCTTCCAGGTCGGGCAACATGTAAGGATATTATTGGTCGGATAATGAAGTAAGGTATTCTGCTCTATTCATTTGTGGGTTTCAGGTATATAGTAAGTATTTATTTAATTATTTACTTACTATGTTGACTAGCTTATTGATGTCTCGCTAGTTGTAATGATGGGTGTAAACGTGGTGTTTAGACCTAGAGTTATCCCTGATCTGCCCGTAACCCCACGGAGGACGGTAGCTACACGTGTGACAGGCGTGTTAAGGCCTTTGCAATCCGCCACATCCGGGTTATCGAGATGGTAGGGTCTTAATTATAGCACGTAGGTCGTCAGTATGTCGGGCCTAATTCTCGGGTTGTCTGCTGAAGAAATGCGTGTGCCCCGAAATGAATGATAGAGTAAGGACCTTACCGAGTTATCCAGCTACAGAATTCCTTAGCATTAGATTGCCTGGCCAGAAGACTCTTTTATTTATTGCTGCATTCACTAGTACTCCTGTGTGCCACCTTTTTCGGATAATTTGCTAGGATTAGAGTATCTTTTACACTGTTCGTTCCCTGTGGATTCGATACCTTAGGAATACTCCTGAGTGGAAGCTACATCGGTATCTGTACGCTTGCGGATTAATTTCTGTTAGGCCATAGGACTGCCAACAAGCTTTCTAGCGCCGTTGCCGGGGAACGGTAGCTGTTGTAGAAACTCGAACCTAGAGTCATCCGTTAGAGGGTTGTTTTTATTTTTTGTTATTTTTGTTTTTGTATTTTCTTTTATTATCATCACACTATGGATACACCGTCAATCTTCGACATCATGACCCCGAAAGGAGCATTATTGGAGCCTCCACCAGCATCAAAATAAATCACTGCTCCAAGCTATGAGATTCGCCCAGAGCTGATAGAACTGGTCATGAAGACACTATTCAGCGGGGAAGACAATGCAAATCCATATGCACACATACGTCACTTCGAGCAGCTCTGCGCCACTGTGGTAACATCAGGAGTCCCACAAGACAGTTTCAGATGGATGATGTTCCCATTCTCCATCACTGGCGAAGCAGCTCACTGGTATTATCTGCATGTGAGTGAAGCAGAAGGAGATTGGTACACTCTCAGGAAGCTCTTTTGCCTCTACTACTTCCCTCTCTCACGGGTAATTGCTCATCGCAAGAAGATCATTAACTTTGAGCAGGGCAGTAATGAGCCACTAGGAGCTGCCTGGCACCGTTTCCTCTCTTGCACTCAGGAAGGACCAGATCTGGGAATCCCGTCACCCATCCTCCTTCAACACTTCTGTCACACCCCAAATTTGTAAATCATGAAAACAAACTGAAATTTACCTCTGGGAACAAAATCTGAAATTTGGAACCTGTTCAAATCTGAAACTGAATTCAAATCAATGAACAAACTCATGTCAAATTGGGCCCTTGTGAAGAAACTCCAAATTTCGCAACAGTTGCAGGAACAAAAATGTTATCTGAATCTACATTGAAGAATAGAACTTTGGAGATTTTATCAGGATTTTGGGTTACATTTGGTACCCTTGGAAATTCATGCAACTTTGCATTCCTGATACTTTGATGGATTTTTATTCCGCAATCTATATCCAATGTCAAGAAAGTTCCAATGTAAATGTTGTTCCCTGTTCTTGCCTCTAATGCCAGAAAAAGTTTCATAATTTTTGGAGGTCGGGAAGCTCCAATTTTAATTGAGAAACAGAGCAGAGAAGGACATTCCAGAAAATTTCGAATTTGGCAAGACCCACATGTCACTCTCCTCTCTCTCACTGTCTTCTCCCCTGCGCTGGTTGGCCATGGCAGGCCTTTGCTGCCACGTCGCCGGCGTCGAGCCGCGGACGGCGCTCCCCCTCGCGAGATCCCGGAGACGGTCTCCTCTTGGCCGCCCTTTAAAACGTCAACCGTGCTAGGAATAAACCACGCCGTGTGTGTTCGTTCAGCCATGGTGTGCGTCGTGTCGCGTGTGTTGGCACGCGTGTCTAGTTTGCACGGTGCATGAACTCGTGTTTGTGTTGGAGTCCGTCATAGGTTAGGTTGAGTCAGTTGGCGTACGCGTGTGTGTGCTCGCGTTCGCGTCCAGGATGCAGGTGTGGCCGCGTCCGGTGCCTGGCAGTTGTGATTGAGTCAGTTGATGGCCAAGTCATTTGGACGTTGGAGTCTGCAGTAGATGGGAACGCAACATGGCTCGCGATCAGGGATGGAGACCGGTTCTCACGGAGAGTTTGTGGCTCACAGAGCGCGAGATGGCCGAGTCACCAGGAGAGCGTGTACGTGCGCGCGAAGATCGCTGGAGTGGTTTGCGTGGGCGCTGCGTCGCCGGGAGTCGTCCTTAAAAGGGGCATGTAATCTCTGTGTTTGTTTGAGCCAAGTGAAGCAATAAACTAGCCAAGATACAGGCCGTCCGAGCGGCCGCGGCGTTCGTCGCCGGAAATACTTCTTGTGTGCGTGTGTGCGCCATTGCTGCGTGTGCTTGAGCTCCAACTCACGTGCGTGCGTGAGTGTTTTTCTTCCTGGGTTCCAACAAGTGGTATCAGAGCAAGGTTGAGAGATGTCGACTCCACCATCGTCTCCAAGCAAGGCGGGGAAGAAGATCGTCGACGGCGGCGACGGCACACCGCGTCCGGTCGCGGTGGAGCGCGTTGCGTCGAACGCCAGCGCCGTGCTGGAGTTCCCGGCGCTCACGAGGGCGAACTATCACGAGTGGGCGCTCGTGATGCAAGTGAACTTGGAGGCGCTTGGCCTCTGGGGCGCCGTGGAGTCCGCCGGCGTCGAGCGCCGCGAGGATTGGTTGGCAATGGCGACCATCCTGCGTGCGGTGCCGGCGGAGATGAAGGCGGGTCTTGCGAAGAAGAAGAGCGCCAAGGAGACGTGGGAGGCGGTGAAGACCATGCGCATGGGCGACGCGCGTGTCCGGGAGGCGAACGCACAGAGGGTCCTCAAGGCGTTCGAGAACGTGGCGTTCAAGGAGGGCGAGTCCATCGACGACTTCGCCATGCGCCTGCATTCCATGGTCACCGAGTTGGGCGAGCTGGGTGAGGACGTGGAGGAAGTGCGCGTCGTGAAGAAGATGCTGCGCGTCGTGCCGGCCAGGTACAGGCAAATTGCTTGTTCCATTGAGATGTTGATGGACTTGAAAAGCATGAAGCTTGAGGAGCTCGTTGGGCGTCTCCGTGTGGCGGAGGATCACGCCAACGACAAGGCGGCGGCTGCTGCCGGTGGTGTCGAACGCCTGCTGCTCACGGAGGAGCAGTGGGAGGCTCGGCGACGCCACCGTGGCAAGGAACGCCGCAGCGACGGCGACAAGAAGGGAGGCCGCAGCAGCGGCCATGGAGGCGACGACGTCGACGACGGAGGGAGTAGCGTCTGTTCAGGGTCGAGCAGGCGTCGACGCAGCTCCGGCAAGGGCAGGTGCTTCAATTGCGGTGTTCGCGGCCACTTCTCGAGGGAGTGTCCCAAGCCGCGGAAGGAAGAAGCGCTGCTCGCCGACGTTGATGAGGAGCCGGCGCTCCTGTAGGGCAGGAAGTGCAGCGACGTCGTGGTTTAGGGGGAGTTTGCTAGGAATAAACCACGCCGTGTGTGTTCGTTCAGCCATGGTGTGCGTCGTGTCGCGTGTGTTGGCACGCGTGTCTAGTTTGCACGGTGCATGAACTCGTGTTTGTGTTGGAGTCCGTCATAGGTTAGGTTGAGTCAGTTGGCGTACGCGTGTGTGTGCTCGCGTTCGCGTCCAGGATGCAGGTGTGGCCGCGTCCGGTGCCTGGCAGTTGTGATTGAGTCAGTTGATGGCCAAGTCATTTGGACGTTGGAGTCTGCAGTAGATGGGAACGCAACATGGCTCGCGATCAGGGATGGAGACCGGTTCTCACGGAGAGTTTGTGGCTCACAGAGCGCGAGATGGCCGAGTCACCAGGAGAGCGTGTACGTGCGCGCGAAGATCGCTGGAGTGGTTTGCGTGGGCGCTGCGTCGCCGGGAGTCGTCCTTAAAAGGGGCATGTAATCTCTGTGTTTGTTTGAGCCAAGTGAAGCAATAAACTAGCCAAGATACAGGCCGTCCGAGCGGCCGCGGCGTTCGTCGCCGGAAATACTTCTTGTGTGCGTGTGTGCGCCATTGCTGCGTGTGCTTGAGCTCCAACTCACGTGCGTGCGTGAGTGTTTTTCTTCCTGGGTTCCAACAAGCCGGGCCAAACCCTAGCCCTCTCTTCCTTTTTCCCATCTCCAGCCGCCAACACCACCATTGCCGCCTTGGAGCTCTGCTGCGCGTCGCCCTGCTGTGCCCGTTCCCAATCTGCAGTGAGGGAAGGTGCGCCATGATGTGGTGCCTCTGCTCCCCCATCTAGCTCGGGTCCCCGTGCAGCGAGGAGGGAGATCGACCTCTTCCTTCCCCAAGTCTGTCCGGCCGTCGTCGAGCTCAATCCGCCGCCGTTCTCGCTGTTTCTGGTGAGGATCCATCAAATCGTCCGAGCACACACCTCCCTGCATTCGTGGAACACCTCGGTGACATGTTTTTGTCCCTGACCTGCAGCTCTCTTCACCGGATTTTGAGTTTTCCCCACCGCCGTCGACTTCAGCCACTACCTCGCCGTCCACCTCCCGCCTCTGCTGCTCCTCGTCGTCAACGCGTCCTGCGCCGGGCTTCGTAGTCGCAAGGTGAAGCTCCAGATCGAGCTTGTGCATCTCCTCGTCCTTTCTCCCCTGCGCGCGACCTCGCCGGAGTATCGCCGTCCTTGCCGTCAAGTTCCGGCCATGGCAGCTCAGGCCCCGGATCTGGTGTGACCACACACGGATCTGGTGTGGCCGAGCCCTGTGGCCAAACGTGTGCCTCAGATCTGACTGGCCAGAACCTTTCCCAGGAAAAGAAAATGATTTGATTAAATCGGCTGCAACTTGTATAAATCATATAAAATCGTATACTGCTCAGAAAAATGTGAAACAAATTTTGTTGGAATCCACTGGACAAGATCTACGAGATAGACTTGGTTGCATTTCATGAAAATGAGTTTTACTGACTGTATGAATTGTTTTATGCATATATTGTTTATTCCATATAAATAGTTATACATGTCAATAAATCTGGAAAATTTAGATTATTGAGCTATGTCATGCCTGTGATCTGTTTAGCATTTTTCTAGCATGCCATATGTTCAAAGGTTTCGAGATGTTGATTTATTCTTACACATGCTTGTTTAAATCATAATAAATGTTTTATGCATGCAAATATTGTGATTCCAGTTTTGTAAACTTACTCATGCCTTCCATGTTGCATTGCATCTGACAAAAGTACTTTTATAACTGTTATTAAGCATGCACTGTGTTTCTTTTCCTTAATCATGCTTAAATTTACCTTTTTCACTAGCTCAAATATATGCATGATAAAATGATGAAACCTGTGCATAACATGTTGTATGACTGTTGTTTGTTGGCCTGCAAAGTTTCATCCGCATGTAACTTTGTTAACTACCTTTTCATGCGAATCAACTTCAAGTCAATTAAACTTGTAAAAATCTTAATTAAATAATTACAAATCCTCTTGAGGTGAGACCAGTGCCAAACATCTTGTGTTGGTGTACCTCATCAAGTAAAAATGATCATATGTACAGAATGCATCTACAAAATTTCGTCAAAAGTGAAATTTCCACAATGTTGCTAGATTCGATCAATTTCAGACAGAGGATGATTGTTTTATTCATAACGCAAGCTATACAACTCCAAATCGACTCATTTCTGTTGCATTGGATTCATAACTTGTTAATCTACCCCTCTGCCAATTTTCATATTATTTTCCTCATGCATCATGTCACAGCATTCATATTCATACGACGTATTTTCCTTTGTTTAGTGAACGAAACATCGGAGTGTGACGGGGGTGCTGTCGAGGGCGACACCACTGAGGTTGAACTTGCTGAGGAGACTCCAACAACTGAAGGCAAGCATCTAAGCATATTTACCTATTATTTTTATACACCTCTTGAATGAATTATGCTATGTTGTTATTGCATTGTCGGGCATTAGGATAAGTTTATTGATGTCGGGTCTTGATGTTATCCATTCCTTGATGTGTCATGTCTCTGGACAGGGGTGGGATGTTACTCTTTTATTTTACGGTGTGTCTTTGCTTAGCCATGCTTAGACCGGTAAAAGTCGAATCGATGGAAGGTCACCATCGTTTCACACGTATAGGTTATTGTTACACTTGTTGTTACATGGTTTGCTGAATCTGAAAGTAATGAACTATGGACTGAGAGGGGAATAGGTATGGTAGCCCCGCTTGGTCGATCAAGGACCCACCATTGTTATTCGTTGGCCTAAGCACTTTCCGTTCTAACCACATGTCGAATTCAATGGTAAGACAAGCCAATTATCTCATTTCGTACCGGCGTTTGGGACATGACCCCATTGCTTGTTGACACGCACGAGTGGCTGATGGGCGCCTACGGGGCCATAGCACTCCTTGCTCTGAGGATGGTCCAACCGTTCGGGCACGGGTGGGAGAAAGGTTGACATGAGTACCCCCTTATGTGGCTTGGCCGGTTGCATGAGTCGTATGGTCCTCGCGTCGTGTGGGTACATTTGGACTCCCCTGCAGGGTGTATAATCGATTCGAATCGCCGCGATCTCGGTCATGATCATGCTTAGTGTTCATTGGATTTCATCGTAGTATGCAACTTCACTTAATTAATCACACATGTGGATTCGTGGGCTGTTTTGAGATGAGATAAGTATTGCTGTACACTTGTTTCATATGGGGCATATGTGGGCTGTAACTTGGGGAGTTAGATGTCATGCCTATGAGTCTTTTACTTATGCTTATGTACGTCTCACTTAACTACCGCTTTTCCGCAATAAATCTTTTACCAATGCATATTTATCCTTGCTAATGCCTTCATTCATGATCCTTGGAGTCGGGCTATATATACCATATTGTGTAAGACTTGCGGAGTACATTCGTACTCACGTTTGCTGTGTTGAAGTTTTGCAGGTGAGAATGAAGCGATTTTTGGCTATTTCTTCCCCGCCGATGTTGGCGAAAGGGAGGAGTAGTGGCTGTACCGTTGTGACGCTTGTCGGTGGTGTTCGTGGGCTGAGCACCATCGCTGTTTTGCTTTATTTCAAAAATGGTTTCCGCTGCGTACTCGTTGGAATATGATGCTAGGATCTGAACCTACCATGGCCGGATGACCGTTCTATGTTTTAGGAAGTTTGGGAGATGAAACAATGAATTTATGCTCTCATTCTTGTAATATTTCAGAATCTGTCACTATTTGTATGACTCGTATTGTAATGATGTAACCTCGTAAAATCTGAGAACTATGTGTTTATGTGATGGTGTGATGATTGACATCGTTGAATACCGGTGTGCTTTGGTCTTGGGCAATGCTTGAGAAGCATATCGGGGGACTACCGGGGTTGTGTCTATTTTTGTTGAGCTCTCGGCATAGCGTCCCTTTTATGGACAGCTAGCTAGCTCGGCTAAAATGGATACAACTTGGGCGGTTCTTACAGCGTGGCTATCAGAGCAAGGTTACATAGACACCCTAAAAATTTGCTTAGCATCTCGGGGTGGGTTAGTGTGTCAACAACGTCACTAAAGCAAGTAAAATTGGAACTAAGTGGTTGCTGAATTTTATTCCTCTCTTATCTTAGACTTGTTTGCCTCACTAATTATTAATCAAATTGTTTTGTTCTCATCTTCATGGGCTAAGGACAGCAGCCATACTCCGTTTGATTATAGCGATTTATTATTTCTCGAATTAACGTTCTTGTTTACGAAAATTGCCCATGTATGACGACTAGTTTATTTAACGATGTCTAGTGTTTGTTAAACTGCTATATGCTGCTGTTATGGTACCTTTTTTAGTTCATATTTTAGGATTTATTTCTGTTCATATGATATATCTTGATCTTAGGTTTATTGCTTATGTTTTTGGGGCAGCTACCGTCATGTTTATAGCTGTCCAAATCTACTAGTTTGTTTGCTGAAATTGTTGGGGAGATATAACGCTTTCGTGTGAGAATCGTTAGTGCGAATCATTTGCATATCATATCATACATGTTGCATCCATGCATGGATTAATTTTGTAAGTTCATATCATGTGAAGCTCACACAAATGAAATGGTTTTCTTGCTGTCCAAAACTGCAACAAATCTGTCATCAAAATCTATCACCAATAAGCTATTTTTTTTGTGTGTTTTGGTTGGGTGATCAAACTATACTTTTGCTGAGCAAATATATGCAATATATTGTGGCAAATATCTGAGCATCTTCCCCCTACTCGTGAGGTCTTCTTTCAGCGCCTTACCTACTGTTTATATCAGCCTTGTCGATCTTTTCTCTTGCTGTCCAGATTTGCGAGTTTAATTCTCACAATCATCTCGATCTGAAATTTTTGATTTGTATCGGCTTCCTGCTGTAGTTATCATCCTTATCATGTCAAAATTTATTTCCCTACTATATAACCAATGCTTCAAGACCTTCGGCAAATCAGGCTTCAAGTGTCGGTGTTGGCCCGTGCTTCAATTGTGGTTGTTGCTCTCTTTGTCAAGAAGAAAGACGGCACCTTGCGGATGTGTGTTGACTACCGTCCGTTGAATGCCGTTACTATCAAGAATAAATATCCTCTTCCCCGAATTGATATCCTTTTTGATCAGCTAGTTGGTGCTCGTTTCTTCTCCAAGATTGACTTGAGGTTAGGCTATCATCAAATAAAAATCAGAGAAGAAGACATTCCGAAGACGGCTTTCTCTACTCGTTATCGGCTGTACGAGTTTCTTGTCGTGTCCTTCGGTCTTACCAATGCTCCAGCGTACTTTATATACTTGATGAATAGCATCTTCATGGAAGAGCTTGATGTCTTTGTCGTGGTATTCATTGACGACATTCTTGTCTTCTCCAAGACTGAGCAAGAGCACACGCATCATCTTCGTGTTGTGCTTGGAAAACTTCGGGAACACCATCTTTATGCCAAGTTTAGCAAATGTGAATTTTGGCTAAAAGAGGTGGCATTTCTTGGTCATGTCCTTTCTGAAAATGGTGTTGCAGTTGACCCTACAAAAGTGCAAGATGTGCTTAATTGGGGACAGCCAACAAACATCACCGAGATTCGGAGTTTCCTCGGGCTTGCCGGTTACTACCGTCGGTTTATTAAGGACTTCTCCAAAATTGCAAAGCCCATGACCAAGCTGCTGCAAAAAGGAGTTAAATTTGAGTGGTCTTCAGATTGTGAGCAAGCTTTCCAAACCTTGAAGACACTTCTCACAACAGCACCTATTCTTGCTCAACCCGATATTGATAAAAGCTTCGATGTTTATTGCGATGCTTCTCGTATCGGAATCGGATGTGTGCTTATGCAAGAAGGGAGGGTTATTTCATATGCCTCTCGTCAGCTGAAGCGTCACGAAGAAAATTATCCCGCTCATGACCTTGAGCTTGCAGCGGTGGTTCACGCTTTAAAAATTTGGCGGCATTATCTTCTCGGTAAGACTTGCAATATCTATACCGATCATAAAAGTCTGAAATATATCTTCACCCAAGCTGATCTGAATTTGAGGCAACATCGATGGCTAGAGCTGATCAAGGACTACAAATTGGAGATACATTATCACCCGGGAAAAGCTAATGTGGTTGCCGATGCGTTGAGCCGCAAAGGCCGTTGCTATTGCTTATCTGTTCAAGCCGGAATGAACACACTTTGTGATGAGTTTCGGAAGCTCGGTATGGTAATGGTTGGAGAAGGTTTTATTGCAGCGCTTGAGGTGAAATCTACTCTTCTTGACCAGATCAGAGATGCTCAAATAAATGACAAAGTTATTGCTCGCATTCGAGAAAAGATGAAGGAGGGAAAAGCTACTTGTTTCTCTATGGATGAACATGGTGTGTTATGGTTCGGGAAACGCCTAGTTGTTCCTAAGGTTCATGAACTGAGGAAGAAAATTCTTGATGAGGCTCATGATTCATTACTCTCTATCCATCCTGGAAGCTCAAAAATGTATCAAGATCTGAAACAAAAATTTTGGTGGAGTCCTATGAAGCGGGATATTGCTCGGTACGTCGAAAATTGTGACGTTTGTCAACGAGTGAAGCCAATCCGTCTAAAGCCAGCGGGCACGCTACAGCCACTACCTATTCCTTCATGGAAATGGGAGGACATTGGTATGGACTTCATTGTTGGTTTGCCCAAGACATCAAGTGGCTATGATTCCATATGGGTAATTGTTGATCGATTGACGAAATCAGCCCATTTTCTCCCGGTGAAGACTTCTTTTTCAGTCAAGGACTATGCAGAGTTGTACCTCACTCGCATTGTATGTCTCCATGGTATTCCTAAAACCATAGTCTCAGATCAGGGCCCTCAATTTGTCTCTCATTTTTGGGAAAGTCTTCACGATGCGTTGGATACCGAGCTTTGTCGTAGCTCGGCTTACCACCCTCAAACCGGGGGCCAAACTGAAAGGGTGAATCAAATTCTTGAAGATATGTTGAGAGCATGTGTGCTGACCTATGGAAAGAAGTGGGAGATTTGTTTGCCGTTTGCTGAATTCTCCTACAACAATAGCTACCAATCAAGCATAAAAATGGCACCATTTGAAGCTCTTTATGGCCGAAGGTGTAGAACACCTTTGAATTGGTCCGGGTCAGGAGAACGACCATTCTTTGGTCCTGATTTGGTCAATGAGGCTGAGGCAAAAGTGCGACAAATTCAAGAGCATTTGCGTGTTGCACAATCCCGACAAAAGAGCTATGCGGACCGACGTCGTGCGGAACTCTATTTTGAAGTTGGGAACTTTGTCTACCTTAAAGTGTCCCCATTTCGTGGCACCAAGAGGTTTCAAGTGAAAGGAAAGTTGGCTCCTCGTTATATTGGTCCTTTTAAGATCATTGCAAGGCATGGTGCGGTCGCATATAAATTGGAGCTTCCTCCATCCCTCTCGAATGTGCACGATGTGTTCCATGTCTCTCAATTGAAGAAGTGCCTTCGAGTGCCGACCGAAGCTATTAATATGGAAAATGTGGACCTTCAGCCAGACCTTTCTTATGTGGAATATCCCCTGCGTATTCTTGGTGAAGCGGAGCGCAAGCTACGGAACCGTTCAATCAAGTTTGTTAAGGTTCAATGGAATAATCACTGGGAAGAAGAAGCAACTTGGGAGCGTGAAGACAAACTCCGTGCTGATTTTCCTGAGCATTTCTCTAGGCTGTAAGTGAACTTTCAGTTCAGTTATCTTGCTGTCCTACACTTGATCATGCTATCGAAATCACATTGTTAATTAACTTAAATGTTTGTGACCTTGTCTTCTCTCTTAGTTTGCCTAATCTCGGGACGAGATTCTTTTAAGGGGGGGAGGTTGTCACACCCCAAATTTGTAAATCATGAAAACAAACTGAAATTTACCTCTGGGAACAAAATCTGAAATTTGGAACCTGTTCAAATCTGAAACTGAATTCAAATCAATGAACAAACTCATGTCAAATTGGGCCCTTGTGAAGAAACTCCAAATTTCGCAACAGTTGCAGGAACAAAAATGTTATCTGAATCTACATTGAAGAATAGAACTTTGGAGATTTTATCAGGATTTTGGGTTACATTTGGTACCCTTGGAAATTCATGCAACTTTGCATTCCTGATACTTTGATGGATTTTTATTCCGCAATCTATATCCAATGTCAAGAAAGTTCCAATGTAAATGTTGTTCCCTGTTCTTGCCTCTAATGCCAGAAAAAGTTTCATAATTTTTGGAGGTCGGGAAGCTCCAATTTTAATTGAGAAACAGAGCAGAGAAGGACATTCCAGAAAATTTCGAATTTGGCAAGACCCACATGTCACTCTCCTCTCTCTCACTGTCTTCTCCCCTGCGCTGGTTGGCCATGGCAGGCCTTTGCTGCCACGTCGCCGGCGTCGAGCCGCGAACGGCGCTCCCCCTCGCGAGATCCCGGAGACGGTCTCCTCTTGGCCGCCCTTTAAAACGTCAGCCGGGCCAAACCCTAGCCCTCTCTTCCTTTTTCCCATCTCCAGCCGCCAACACCACCATTGCCGCCTTGGAGCTCTGCTGCGCGTCGCCCTGCTGTGCCCCTTCCCAATCTGCAGTGAGGGAAGGTGCGCCATGATGTGGTGCCTCTGCTCCCCCATCTAGCTCGGGTCCCCGTGCAGCGAGGAGGGAGATCGACCTCTTCCTTCCCCAAGTCTGTCCGGCCGTCGTCGAGCTCAATCCACCGCCGTTCTCGCTGTTTCTGGTGAGGATCCATCAAATCGTCCGAGCACACACCTCCCTGCATTCGTGGAACACCTCGGTGACATGTTTTTGTCCCTGACCTGCAGCTCTCTTCACCGGATTTTGAGTTTTCCCCACCGCCGTCGACTTCAGCCACTACCTCGCCGTCCACCTCCCGCCTCTGCTGCTCCTCGTCGTCAACGCGTCCTGCGCCGGGCTTCGTAGTCGCAAGGTGAAGCTCCAGATCGAGCTTGTGCATCTCCTCGTCCTTTCTCCCCTGCGCGCGACCTCGCCGGAGTATCGCCGTCCTTGCCGTCAAGTTCCGGCCATGGCAGCTCAGGCCCCGGATCTGGTGTGACCACACACGGATCTGGTGTGGCCGAGCCCTGTGGCCAAACGTGTGCCTCAGATCTGACTGGCCAGAACCTTTCCCAGGAAAAGAAAATGATTTGATTAAATCGGCTGCAACTTGTATAAATCATATAAAATCGTATACTGCTCAGAAAAATGTGAAACAAATTTTGTTGGAATCCACTGGACAAGATCTACGAGATAGACTTGGTTGCATTTCATGAAAATGAGTTTTACTGACTGTATGAATTGTTTTATGCATATATTGTTTATTCCATATAAATAGTTATACATGTCAATAAATCTGGAAAATTTAGATTATTGAGCTATGTCATGCCTGTGATCTGTTTAGCATTTTTCTAGCATGCCATATGTTCAAAGGTTTCGAGATGTTGATTTATTCTTACACATGCTTGTTTAAATCATAATAAATGTTTTATGCATGCAAATATTGTGATTCCAGTTTTGTAAACTTACTCATGCCTTCCATGTTGCATTGCATCTGACAAAAGTACTTTTATAACTGTTATTAAGCATGCACTGTGTTTCTTTTCCTTAATCATGCTTAAATTTACCTTTTTCACTAGCTCAAATATATGCATGATAAAATGATGAAACCTGTGCATAACATGTTGTATGACTGTTGTTTGTTGGCCTGCAAAGTTTCATCCGCATGTAACTTTGTTAACTACCTTTTCATGCGAATCAACTTCAAGTCAATTAAACTTGTAAAAATCTTAATTAAATAATTACAAATCCTCTTGAGGTGAGACCAGTGCCAAACATCTTGTGTTGGTGTACCTCATCAAGTAAAAATGATCATATGTACAGAATGCATCTACAAAATTTCGTCAAAAGTGAAATTTCCACAATGTTGCTAGATTCGATCAATTTCAGACAGAGGATGATTGTTTTATTCATAACGCAAGCTATACAACTCCAAATCGACTCATTTCTGTTGCATTGGATTCATAACTTGTTAATCTACCCCTCTGCCAATTTTCATATTATTTTCCTCATGCATCATGTCACAGCATTCGTATTCATACGACGTATTTTCCTTTGTTTAGTGAACGAAACATCGGAGTGTGACGGGGGTGCTGTCGAGGGCGACACCACTGAGGTTGAACTTGCTGAGGAGACTCCAACAACTGAAGGCAAGCATCTAAGCATATTTACCTATTATTTTTATACACCTCTTGAATGAATTATGCTATATTGTTATTGCATTGTCGGGCATTAGGATAAGTTTATTGATGTCGGGTCTTGATGTTATCCATTCCTTGATGTGTCATGTCTCTGGACAGGGGTGGGATGTTACTCTTTTATTTTACGGTGTGTCTTTGCTTAGCCATGCTTAGACCGGTAAAAGTCGAATCGATGGAAGGTCACCATCGTTTCACACGTATAGGTTATTGTTACACTTGTTGTTACATGGTTTGCTGAATCTGAAAGTAATGAACTATGGACTGAGAGGGGAATAGGTATGGTAGCCCCGCTTGGTCGATCAAGGACCCACCGTTGTTATTCGTTGGCCTAAGCACTTTCCGTTCTAACCACATGTCGAATTCAATGGTAAGACAAGCCAATTATCTCATTTCGTACCGGCGTTTGGGACATGACCCCATTGCTTGTTGACACGCACGAGTGGCTGATGGGCGCCTACGGGGCCATAGCACTCCTTGCTCTGAGGATGGTCCAACCGTTCGGGCACGGGTGGGAGAAAGGTTGACATGAGTACCCCCTTATGTGGCTTGGCCGGTTGCATGAGTCGTATGGTCCTCGCGTCATGTGGGTACATTTGGACTCCCCTGCAGGGTGTATAATCGATTCGAATCGCCGCGATCTCGGTCATGATCATGCTTAGTGTTCATTGGATTTCATCGTAGTATGCAACTTCACTTAATTAATCACACATGTGGATTCGTGGGCTGTTTTGAGATGAGATAAGTATTGCTGTACACTTGTTTCATATGGGGCATATGTGGGCTGTAACTTGGGGAGTTAGATGTCATGCCTATGAGTCTTTTACTTATGCTTATGTACGTCTCACTTAACTACCGCTTTTCCGCAATAAATCTTTTACCAATGCATATTTATCCTTGCTAATGCCTTCATTCATGATCCTTGGAGTCGGGCTATATATACCATATTGTGTAAGACTTGCGGAGTACATTCGTACTCACGTTTGCTGTGTTGAAGTTTTGCAGGTGAGAATGAAGCGATTTTTTGCTATTTCTTCCCCGCCGATGTTGGCGAAAGGGAGGAGTAGTGGCTGTACCGTTGTGACGCTTGTCGGTGGTGTTCGTGGGCTGAGCACCATCGCTGTTTTGCTTTATTTCAAAAATGGTTTCCGCTGCGTACTCGTTGGAATATGATGCTAGGATCTGAACCTACCATGGCCGGATGACCGTTCTATGTTTTAGGAAGTTTGGGAGATGAAACAATGAATTTATGCTCTCATTCTTGTAATATTTCAGAATCTGTCACTATTTGTATGACTCGTATTGTAATGATGTAACCTCGTAAAATCTGAGAACTATGTGTTTATGTGATGGTGTGATGATTGACATCGTTGAATACCGGTGTGCTTTGGTCTTGGGCAATGCTTGAGAAGCATATCGGGGGACTACCGGGGTTGTGTCTATTTTTGTTGAGCTCTCGGCATAGCGTCCCTTTTATGGACAGCTAGCTAGCTCGGCTAAAATGGATACAACTTGGGCGGTTCTTACAACTTCGCTGCAGGACTCAGTCCCCAAGGCCGCAACTTCTTAGATGCAGCCTCGGGAGGTTCTTTCCTGTACAAGACAAGCACAGAAGGGTTTGAGGTCCTGAAGAAAATCCTCAGTAATCTGAATGCCTATGAAGCATGTACAGCTGAACCTCCAAAAGAAGACATTCAAGCTGTTTCACATGCACCTTCAGTCAGTTTACCAGAGAAAAAGGAAGAAGCATGTGTGGAAACACCCCAGTCGTAAAAGCTCCAGAGGCAATTCAAGAATCAGAACCTGCTCCAGAACCAGTTCAAGAGCCAAGACCAGAACCAGAGCAAGAGTTCTTCTTTGAATGCCTGACAAATCCAAAGCTGTTCCAAGAAGACAGACTTCTCGCTGAAGGGCAAAACCAAGTTGAGTCTATTCTCCCCATAGTTCCATATGAGGAGGACATGGACTTTTCAAAGTTTGGTGATACACGAAGCTATCCAGTTGAGAAGAATTGTTGTTTGGACAAAGTTGAGCTTGATAGGATAGATTGGGAAGATAGAATGGAATACGATGAAAGGTTGCATCAACTTTCCGCTATCTTCAGTGATGAATGGCTCCAAGAAGCAGAATGCACGGGAAATATTGTAAAGCTACACTTAAAACCCGGAAGCATTCAAATAAACTGTGGGACTTGGACCAATAAGGAAGCCGTCTATGATTTGACAGCCAAGATTAACATCATGTCAAAGGAAGCGACACAACTAATGGAGTTCCCACTAACCAGCCTGATCCCATCACAGAAAAGGCTGTTGTAGCAGAACACACTCTACCAAACAGAAGGAGTTCTAGGGGAGCTTAAGATGGAAGTGAATGGTCAACCCATGTTTCTGAACTTCCACATCTTCGACATCCCCAAGCAGAACTTTATCCTAATAGGTATACCAATCTCGAACTTTACCAGAATGAGAAATACTCGAGAAGAGGTGGATATTCCTGTTGGACGAGAGTGCTTCTCTGTCGACTTCAGACGTACACTCAACACTAAGGCAGAGGGAACGACTGAAGGGATGGATGAATTCACGGCCATTGAAGAGGCCGCAGCCATTGAATTCCTAGAAGCATCACAACTTGGCAGAGACGAGGAGACAGAGTTCTTCACTGAAGAAGAAGATCACTCTCCTTATGTTCAACTTGAGGAACAAGAAGAATCAGCTCCAAAACCTGTAGAGCTCAAGCCGCTGCCACCAGGTCTCAAGTACAGCTTTTTATTCCAAGACCGAAAGACTCCTGTCATTATCAGTGACAAGATATCAACAAAGGAAGAAAACAAGCTAGTAGCCGTGCTAGAGAAATACCGATCGGTGATTGGTTACTCACTAGCAGACCTGAAGGGAATCAGCCCGCAATTCTGTACCCATCGGATCCCCATGGAACCCGACCATAAGCCTGCCCGAGAGCACCAACGACGCTTGAACAATGCTATGAGAGAAGTAGTGAAGAAAGAAATTTTGAATCTACTAAAAGCAGGGATCATTTACCCCGTTCAAGACAGTCAGTGGGTCAGCCCAGTGCAAGTCGTACCTAAGAAAGGAGGGATGACGGTGGTGAAGAATGACAAGAACGAGCTAATCCCTCAGCGCACAGTCACAGGATGGCGCATGTGCATCGATTACAGGAAGCTAAACAAGGCTACCAGGAAAGATCACTATCCGCTGCCATTCATCGACGAGATGCTCGAAAGACTGGCGAAGCATTCATTCTTTTGCTTCCTCGACGGTTATTCAGGATACCACCAAATACCTATCCATCCTCATGACCAAGGTAAGACCACCTTCACTTGTCCGTACGGAACTTTCGCCTACCGGCGAATGTCATTTGGTCTATGCAACGCACCCGCCTCTTTCCAAAGATACATGATGGCAATCTTCTCCGATCTAGTTGAGAAGATCATGGAAGTCTTCATGGATGATTTCTCGGTGTATGGAGAAACATTTGACAGATGTCTCCAGAACCTTGAGAAAGTACTCCAGAAGTGCAAAGAGGCAGATTTGGTCTTAAATTGGGAGAAATGCCACTTCATGGTGACAGAAGGGATTGTCCTGGGACACAAGGTTTCCGCCAAAGGGATAGAAGTCGACAAAGCTAAGATTGAAGTAATTGAGTCACTTCCACCCTCGAGGAATATCAAGGGAATCCAAAGTTTTCTCGGGCATGCAGGATTCTACCGGAGATTCATTAAAGACTTCTCCAAGAAAGCGCGCCCTCTCACCAGTCTATTGGCTAAGGATGCACCTTTTGTCTTTGACAGTAAGTGCATGGAGGCATTCATTGAACTTAAACAAGCCTTGATAACAACCCCCATTATCCAGCCACCAGACTGGTCACTCCCGTTTGAAATCATGTGCGACGCAAGCGACTATGCCGTAGGGGCAGTGCTGGGACAAACCAAAGATAAGAAGCATCATGCTATAGCCTATGCTAGCAAGACTCTCACAGGGCCGCAACTGAACTATGCCACCACTAAGAAGGAACTTCTAGCTGTGGTATACGCCATCGACAAGTTCAGATCGTACTTGGCGGGAGCCAGAATAATAATCTACATAGATCATGCTGCCCTCAAGTACCTCCTGACGAAGAAGGATGCAAAGCCACGTCTTATCCGTTGGATTCTACTCCTTCAAGAATTTGACCTAGAGATCAGAGACAGAAAAGGAGTAGAAAACACCGTGGCAGATCATCTCTCACGATTACAAGCAGAAAATTCCGATGAATTGCCCATCAATGATTATCTAAGAGATGATATGTTACTAAACGTAACTACCACCGACCCTTGGTATGCAAACATTGTCAACTACATAGTAGCTGGATATATACCACCAGGGGAGGACAAGAGAAAGATCATCAGAGACAGCAAATTCCACCTTTGGGATGAACCATATTTATATCGAGTTTGCTCTGATGGTCTCTTGAGAAGACGTGTCCCTGCCCAAGAGGCCATGAAAATCATTGACAGATGCCATTCGTCAGCTATCGGGGGACACTATGGAGCATTTCGTACAATTGCAAAAGTTTGGCAAAGTGGTTTCTACTGGCCAAGCATGTACGATGAAACGAAGGATTACGTGAGGAGATGTTCTCGCTGCCAGAAGGTTGGAGGGATCAACGCTCGTGACGCTATGCCCCTAACAAATAATCTTCAAATCGACATTTTTTATGTCTGGGGAATAGACTTCATGGGACCCTTCCCAAGCTCTGAAGGATATGAATACATCCTTGTGGCAGTCGATTATGTTTCCAAGTGGGTTGAAGCAATCCCTTGTCGAAACTCCGATTACATCCATTCGAAGAAAATACTCCAAGAGGTCATCTTCCCAAGATTCGGCACCCCAAGAGTGTTGATAAGTGATGGGGGTTCGCACTTCATCGATAAATCATTCAGGCGAATGCTACTCTCTTTTGGCATCGAACATAGAGTAGCAACCCCTTATCACCCACAAACCAGCGGTCAAGCGGAGACGTCAAACAAGCAAATCAAGAACATACTCGTAAAGACCGTCAATCAGATGGGTAAGAATTGGAAGTCAAAGCTGCATGAAGCTTTATGGGCTTACAGGACAGCAGACAAGACACCAATCGGCATGACACCATACCAACTGGTCTATGGAAAGACGTGCCACCTGCCCGTTGAATTAGAATTCAAGGCATATTGGGCTATCAAGAAGTGGAACATGGACCTCGATCAAGCCCAAATCAAAAGACAAATACAGATTGCCGAACTCGAAGAATGGAGGGAGAAAGCGTACCATAGTTCAAAGCTCTACAAGGAAAGAGTGAAAAGATGGCACGACAAGCGCATCCGGGAGAAGAACTTCCAACCAGGTGACCAGGTACTTATGTTTAACTCCCGCGTTAAATTATTTGGTCATGGTAAACTTAAAAGTAAATGGGATGGCCCGTACACGGTAGTAGAAACATCTAAACACGGGGCCATCACTCTCCAGAGCGATGACAGGGAGTACTTTAAAGTTAACGGCCAGCGCTTAAAAATCTTTCTGGAACCTTCTGTGCCTGAGCTCGAGGAAGTAGATGTCCTCGAGAACATTCCTGAACCTTCATCTACGGTCTAGCCCCGACCTTAACCGAGCCATGTATCATTTTTCCTTTATTTTCCTTCTATTTTCATTAGAAAATAAAATTTTTGGTTTTCGGGAAAAGAGCAGGCCGGCCGGCCCCCCTACTAGGCCGGCCGCCCTGTGTTGCTTCAAAAATTTTGAAAATTTTTGTGGCGGCGCTCCTGATCCAATTGAACGGAAAACCAAACCCTACCATGCCAATCGGAGCTTATCCCGCACGGAGTGAATTTTCTTCTTTATAAACACAGCAGAACATCATTTTTCACTCCATCCTCTTCCTTCAAAACTCGACCATGGGTGAGAGAACGCCAAAACAGAGCCACACCAACATGTCTCCCATCATGCCCAATGGTCCCCATCCAAGATCCACCAACACCATCGCCCGCGACCAGAAGCTAGCTTATGTCGATCAGTTTGTGCCGTCAAACGACGCGGAATCCAGCGTCGCGAGGCACTTGGACTTCATCAGCCCCTGGGACGCCGCACTGGAGGTGGAGCTCTTCGCCGCTGGGACAATCCCAGGTCGGCCGGCCCTACCTCCAGGCCGGCCGGCCAGCCCCAGGCGCGGCAGAAGCCCGTCTCGCGGCAGCGGGAGCCCCTTCGCCGGGAGATCGCTGGCACCTGCTGGTGGCGTCGGGAAAAAGCAGTATCGCGGCGGTGTGGCGCATCCTTTCGTCGGCGAGCTGTCGCCAATGAAGGGAAAGTCGCTCCCGACTCCGACCCCAAAGGAGGAGCCGATGAGTCCTCCCATGGAGGTCTTTCGCGTCGCTGAAGAGTACCACATGGTGGAGGGCAGCCAATCCTTGTCCAAGGATGAGGAATCTGATAGGTCTCTAAGCCACAACGGCAAGGACGCCTACGAGAACGCTCCCACCTACAGGGCATTTGGAAGCCCGGGCAAGGAGGGAGGCGCCAAGGTGGTGTATAAGAAGGTGAAAAGAGGGCAAATCCAAGCCACGGAGTCTCTTGATTCCTCCCCCTCTCAAGGAAGGCGTCGCCGTGCTCCACCATCTGTTGCTAACCCCCCTACGGAGTCCAGCGACGACGCCAATGAGGAGCTGGTTGAGATACTTCTTCGCATGGAGAGGCGTGTTGTTAAGGTCGAGAACTATCAGGCCGAGCAGCACTTGGAGGTGAAGGAATGCAAGGACAAGATCGACCTTGTGAGGAAGGGATTAGTGGCCAAGACGAAGAGGTACTACAAGCTCACGGGATTCATGGACTACTATGATGCACCCTCACCATAGGAGCATTTAGGATTAGTTTGAGTGGCGCTAGTTTTTATTTTCCCTCATTCAAATTTGCTTTGAATTCGATTAGGTTTGCTTTCCAATTATTTTATTTTTGATGTAAAAGCGCCCAATGCTCCTATGAATAAATAAAATCATCTAGTGGTTAATGGCTTGAGTGTTAAATTAATTGGGTGTTGGTTTATGTGGGTAACCACATAAGCCAACCTTTTTGCGCTCACGAATTCCCTGACTGTGCAGGATAAAAATGATGTACAGGTAATGATGCACTGTCACGACGAAACAGAGGCGGAACAGGGGACGGACCCCAGCGGCCGGCCCGAACTCTAGGCCGGCCGGCCTGGCCCAGACCCCGATCACGTCTAGTCTTTTCTGACACCTGTTTCTTGACCTCCTCGCTCTGTTTCACCTGCCCGTTACCCAAAAATAAAAATACTTCCGTGAATTTAACCAAATACTACCTATTTTTTATCGTCGGTTTCATGACATTTTATTTCACAATTGATTCTTGCTCACAAAATTAAATATTAGGAAATACTTCTGTCTATTTTGTTGTGAGATTTGATATGTGCTACAAACTTGACCCTTGTTGCTTCTTATCATTTCTTCGGGAATCATAATTCTGTCTTCAACCTTTGTGGTTCAAATTCTCTCATAAATCCCATTAGAGCCAAGGTATAGAATAAACTCCTCAAAAAGCTAGTCTTGTCATAGTGAGTTCAATTAAGATTTAATTCTCTAAGGTTGCAAAGCACTCCTCAGAATTTTAGTCACACAACATTGATGTGTACGAACATGCCTTCCGTTATTCTGCAATGCATCACCATCATAGCAGAATTGTCCACCAAAAGAATTTCTGCTCTTTTGATCATCGCCTTTCATATATCAAGAGAAGTGAAGGAGCCCAAAGAAATGCCTTATGTATCATGGGAATTACTCTCTATTCGAAAAAAAAAGAGAGAGAGAATTCCCCGCTTCAAAAAGAAAAAGGCATCAAAGGCTCCTCACTTATGAAAAAGGCGACAAAGAGCAGAATTCAAGAAGGCATATCATGTTGTTTTCACATGCACCATACACATTTAGCTGACTAAATTATGAGGATGAGCACGGCACCTTTTAGACTCATCTCTTAATCTTACAACATCTATGCTAAGACTATGCCTTCCTTACCTAGCCCCAGATAAAAGCCAAAAATTCTAGAAGTAGGGAAGACCACTTTTTGAGAGGACAGGCTTTACACCAAAATGAGTGATTCATGATTTTGAGAATTTCTGTGACTTTTGGGCGAAGGAAGAATTTTTGAAACCCGAGGGATTTTTGAGTTGCACAGGATCTTTGTTTTCGCCATTCAATCTCTCAACTTCTCAAGACAGTGAGTCTTAGCCACTTCCACAGAGTAAGCCTGAAGAAATTGTTGAAATAACTTTGTCTTGTCACCTTGATGATGCCTTTATCTTTGGTTCAATTCCTTTGCTTGGGACGAGCAAAGATCTATTCCTGGGGGGGATGTTGACGGTGCAATTTGACCGATTTTACACCTTCAACACCGTCAATAAAAGCCATCAATCAAGGATAAAATAAACATTCTTTTATAAATAATGGCTTTCCACGAGTTTTGGTAAGATATTTGATGCAGGAAGGAAATACGACGAAAATCATAAAGAAATGGAGGAAAAGTACACCGGACGGCCCAATCATAGGCCGGCCGGCCTACTCAGGCTCCACCTGCAGGCAAGCTTCTCCCAGCAAGGCCTCCAATGATCCCCCACGTCCAAATGAAGGCCCAGCCCAACAGGAAACAACCGACTTACCAGAACATGGGCTGTTGGGCCTAAACTTGAAGGCCATGCGAACTCTGCCGCCCCCACGAAGCAACCGACCATCAAACCGCCATCAGGAAGCAATCTGGGACGTCCAGGACAAAGGCGGTGGCGAACTGCCACAATGGCAGAGACGAGGAGACAGAGTTCTTCGCTGAAGAAGAAGATCACTCTCCTTATGTTCAACTTGAGGAACAAGAAGAATCAGCTCCAAAACCTGTAGAGCTCAAGCCGCTGCCACCAGGTCTCAAGTACAGCTTTTTATTCCAAGACTGAAAGACTCCTGTCATTATCAGTGACAAGATATTAGCAAAGGAAGAAAAGAAGCTAGTAGCCGTGCATGTTGCAAGAAAGGTTGGGATGTTGCAAGAAGGGTTGGATTTTTATGACAGGAAGAAGGAAACGTATGTGGCGGAACCAAGATGTTCATTGAAGAAATCTAAAAGCTAAGCCTTGCATTTGATTGCAAAGACTAAGTTTGGGGAGGAACCGCCAGGTACGCAATCGCATTTATTCCATACCCACCTTGTCATATATTCCCTCCTTTCAAAAAAATAATAATAAAAAACTAAAAAAAATGTTGCCTGATTGTTTTGTTTGCTTCATTGATGCAAAGTACATCGAGTTACTTTTTGATGGAAAATATGCTGCATGTTTAACCATACCCTTGCCTTTGAAGTTCATTTTCACATATAGATGGGTATTGGTTGAAATGTTAGTCATAAATCATTGCCTACATCATTTTCTGTTGGTTGGGTGCGCCACTTCTGTGTCTATGGTCTTTTTAGATTATGCCCGGTGTCCGTCTGAACAACAGAAAAACATACTTCTCTTTAACGCTTTCATGTCAAAGGTGAAGGTAATTGGTCTCCTTACCACATTAATCGAATTAGACATGGTGTCTAGGTCGATTAATGGAACTATAGAGATGTGTGACCGATGTAGACGAATAGGTTTGTACTAACCATTGCAGGAATCATGCTGAGAGCAAACCAAGTACATCAAGCAACATGAAAGGCACACAATTCAAGAAGAAGAAACCGATACAAGGCGGAACCCATACCTTCAAATGAAAGTTTTTCGCTTAGACTTGCACATTGTTGCAAGATCTAAGCTTGGGAGGGACCGCCAGGTAAGTGCTTCTATATATCATATATCCTTCTTGAATTGTGCCCTTTCCCATAAAAAAACGAAAAAAAAAATATTAGGTTCTCGGCAAAGCCCAATAGGGGCTAGCCACTTGTATCACCCTCATTCTTTTTGCAGATACAAAAAGAAAAGAAGAAGCGGCCTATTCAAGCTTAAGCCTTGCAAAGGCTCAAGCTTGGGGAGGACCGACAGGTAAGGAGGAGTTCAACACAAGCTTAAGTCTTGCGAAGACTCAAGCTTGGGGAGGACCCCCAGGTAAGTATTCCTATCGATCAATAAAATACTCCCTGTTTCGAATAAAATGCTAGAATATTGGTGAATGTTGCACTTAAAGGAAATGATGATTAGTTACATGCTAGCTCCTCTTGTGTCGCATTGATGCAACCTCTACTCCTGACATGTGTGTTATTTATGCTTGAGCATAGTCCCATCACTAGTGTTGCTTCATTTTTTGTGGGTTGCATACATCACACCAAGTCTAAGCATTGTGAATTATTTTCTTATTTATTTTATTTAGTTATCCTTTTAGTTTATATTTATTTATTTAAGTAATTATTGTAGAGAAATTCTTGTGTTGGATCCACGTCTATCCATGGTAGCTTTTATCTGCATGAGTTGTTTGCACCACCATATGCTTACACAATTCACATACATTTTATTATGCATGGGTGGCTTGCTCTTTTCGCGAGGAGTAGGTTATTTAGAATAGTTGCTTGTATGGTTTAAGGAATTATTCTAGACGTGAGTTTGCCCTCAACCCCTCGGGATGATGTGGTAGCCGCGAGTGTATGTGACAGCTGCACCGGTCTCTGTAGTCCACCACGTTCGGGTTGAGTATGTAGGGCCTAGACGCGCGCCGTCAGTCAGATGCGTTGAACCTTGTTACCGGGTTGCGTACAGCTGGCGACGGCCGTGCCCCGATGCACTTGAATGTATCTTTAATCAATGCTTAAGTAAATAATTGTATACTATCATGAAGCTAAATACTAACAACTAGGCTAGAAGATACCTTCCTCTCGCTGTCCTCCCAGCTAAATACTAACTCCTTGTTATCTATATGATGGATCTTTCTCCTGAGTACCACACACACATCAAATATCTGTACCCCTGCTTTGGTCTAGTTTTGCATGTTATAAATAATAGATGTTTCTTTGTTAATTCACGATATTCTTAGCATGCTTCCCTGTGGATAAATATAAATACGATACCCTTGGAATACTCCCGGGTGAAATGCTACAACGGTGTTCCGTGCGCTTGCGGAGTTGAAATTAATCTTTGTGCGTAAGAAACGCCAACAAGCAAGGCCCAACAACTTGGAAAATACTTTCTGTTGCCATGGAGTGTGTAACCTCTGTTCATTGAGCTGAGACAAGCTTTTATGATCAGTGAATATGATGAACTCACTCAACTGCAAGTAAGCTCTCCACTGTTGGATGGCAATAAGGATAGCCATGTACTCCTTTTCATAGGTTGAAAGTCCCTTAGATTTGGGTCCCAGAGATTTACTTAAGAATGCCAGAGGATGTCCTTCCTGCATAAGCACAGCTCCCACTCCATTTGCACTGGCATCAGTCTCAATGGAGAACTGTTTTGTGAAATCAGGAAGAGACAGAATAGGTGCAGAAACCAAGGCTTGTTTGAGTGTTGAGAATGCAATGTCATGGTCTTTTGTCCACACAAAAACAATACTCTTCTTCAACAGGTTTGTAAGAGGTTGGCTGATAGTACCATAATGTCTCACAAACTTCCTGTAATAGCCTGCCAAGCCCAGAAAGCTGCGAAGTTCCTTGATATTTTGTGGTGTAGGCCAACTGCTAATAGCTGATATTTTACTGGGATCAGTAGCTACTCCATCTTTGCTTATGACATGTCCCAGATATGCTACTTGATTTTGTGCAAAGGAACATTTAGATAGCTTGACTTTCCATTGATCCTGGGATAACAGCTGCAGTACTTGCTGTAAATGAATCAAGTGCTCTTCAAATGACTTGCTATAGATAAGGATATCATCAAAGAACACCAGTACACATTTCCTAAGCAGTGGTGCCAATGTTGTATTAACAGCTTTCTGAAATGTTGCAGGAGCTCCTGTGAGACCAAATGCCATGACTCTGAATTCAAAGTGGCCCACATGTGTTTGGAAAGCAGTTTTGAATTCCTCTCCTTCTTGCATTGGAATCTGATGAAAACCAGCAGTTAAATCCAGACTAGAAAACCAAGAAGCACCTACCAGTTCATCCAGTAATTCATCTATGATGGGTACTGGGTACTTTCCCTTGACAGTCAATGATCAACCCCTGGTTAAGCATTTCTTTCACTTGCTTTTCTATCTCATCTTTCAGGGCTGGAGGAAACCTGTATGGCCTGACAACCTGGCACCTTCAATCAGTGGAATTGAGTGAGCATGAGATCTAGGTGGAGGTAACCCAGAAGGTGCAGCAAATAAATGTTCATATTCCTGGAGCAGTGCAGAAATGGATTCAGGTACAGGAACTTGAGTGAACACAACTTCATCCACATCTTCTTCATCCACTAGCAGTACTTCCACAATTGTACATTCAGGAACTGAGGAAGAAATGCCTTGCAGGAGAACTGACTGGTTGTTATAAGGAAGAGATATCCACTAATTGAGCCAATCAATATGCATAGGGCCAAAACGTTCAAGCCAGTCCATACCAATAATAACATCATATGATTGCAAGGGCAGAATCTTGAAATCAGAAGTAAATGTGCAATCCTGAATATCCCATTGACAGTTCACAATGTGGTGTGCACAAGAGATGATACCTCCATTGGCCACTTGAACCTTGACAGGTTTAGCCATCAGTGATACACCAGTAAGAAATTTAGCCAAGTGTGTACCGACAAAAGAGCTAGAGCTACCAGAATCGACTAGAATCAAAGCATGCTGGCCTTGTACCATACCCATGAATTTAAGTGATTTAGCACTTTCCTTCCTATTCACAGCTTCTTTGGAGATGGCGAGAAATACCTGGTCAGCATCATCAAACTCCTGCTCATCAGTTTCAGACACAGAGTCCTCCAACTGAAATAGATTCCACAGCTCCTGCACAGCATGTAACTGCACGGTAGAAGCACATTTGTGACCTCTGACATATTTTTCAGCACAGAATTGACAGAGACCTTTAGAACGGCGATAAGCCCGAAGGGAAGCCAATTTGCTATCAATAGAATTAGCACGAGCTGCTTCCACGTTTCTTTTATCTTCAGCCACATTGCCACCCAGTGATACATCCCGCCTGGGTGGTGTAGGAAGAGGAAGAGCTCCTTTGAAAGGTGCTCGAGAAGGAAATGGAGTATCCTTGAGCTTGAAATCATGTTTCCTTGATGCTTCGGCCTCTTCCTGCAGTAAAGCCAGAGAACAAGCAGTATCCAGATCCGAAGGCCGCTGAACATGAACTACAGATTTGATTTCGCTACTCAACCCATCCACAAACTGAGTGGTATAGTAGACAGGATCATTTGAATGATCATAAGCGTTAAGCTGGTCTACTAATTCACTAAACTGCTTAACATACTCCTGAACAGAGCCTGACTGCTTGATGTGAAAGAGTTTTTTAATCAGGTATTCATGCTCTTCTCGGCCAAATCGCTCGAGAATCCACCTACAAAATTCATCCCATGATGCAAAGCGAACATGGAGTTCAGCAGACTAAAGCCAACGAGCAGCAGCCCCCTCTAGATGCATTGAAGCTATCTTAACCCACATGTGAGGATCTACCAAGTACATCTCAAAGTAGTTTTCACAGCGGGATTTCCATAGTTTTGGATTTTCCCCATCAAATTTCGGGAAGTTCATCTTAGGCAGTTTACCAGTAGGATGACGAGAAGCAAACCCACCCGCACTGTGAAATTTAGAACTAGAGCGCTCAAATTCAGAAGCGAACTTGGGAGACAGTGGATCGGACGTACCCTTGACCGGGCCATGGGTTTGGGAAAAGACCCGGCCAAACCCACAGTCCCGGTGGCTCGATTCGACGCGGTGCCCATCAGGGCCGTCGGCGCCTCCGCCGGCCAGATGCGGCGCGGTTGCGGATCCCGACTGTACTGGGAGGATCCCGGGCTGAGCCGATTGTTGCTCAAGGGCCTCGCGGTCGAAGAACTTGTTGAGTTTGGCGACTTCGAGCTTGACGGAGGTGACCACGGACTCGATCTCCGGCTTCCACTCGGCGAAGCTGGCGTCGAAGGCGGCGGCGGCGTTCTCCAGAGCCTCCACTCGCTCCCCTTGCGCCTTCCCGGCAGCGGCGAGCCTCACGTTCCATCTCTCGTCCTGCGCCGCGAACTGGGACTTGAGCTCCTCCAGGAATGCCTTGGATTGCGCCTCGAGCGCAAGCTTGACGTTGGGATCAATGGCACCAGACATCTTGGCGAGTCGCGTGAAGTGGTTGTGTTCCCCCAGATTCGAGGAATCGAAAGACCTCTGATACCAGATGTTAGCGATCTCACGGGGTAGGGAGATCTCGAGTAGAAAGCAATGGGGAATTGAGATCAGAGAAGAAGAATTGGAGGCGGAAGTAGAGTTGTATTCAGAGAGGAAGACAGAATGTGTTTGTCTATTACAAGTTTGATGCCTCTCTCATCCTCACACGCTAGCTTATAAGGATTACAGCGGCAAGCCGCGTGCGTCGCGCACGCAGGCGCAAGTGGGCTTAGACCCAATCCGGCCCAGAGTACTTAGGATTCGCCTTGACGGTCCTCTTGTTCATCCTCGGCCCATCATCCGCTGTGTCGGACGCCTGTGCCATGTCCGGTAGGGAAGCGGTACTGACAACATCCTGGCGGGTACGCGCGTGCTCGTCAACGTCGGGGCCATCGGCCGCGACCCCGCCTTGTGGGACGCGCCGGAAGTGTTCCGGCCGGAGCGGTTCCTCGGCAGCGGCGTCGACGTGAGGGGACACGACCTCCAGCTGCTGGCCTTCGGGTCCGGCCGCCGGATGTGTCCTGGCATCAGCCTCGGGCTCAAGATGGTGCAGCTCAGCCTCGCCAACCTGCTGCACGGCTTCACGTGGAGGCTTCCGAGTGGTATATCAACGGAAGAGCTGAGCATGGAGAAGTTCGGGCTGTCCGTGGTACGCATGCTACCGCTCGAGGTTGTCGCAGAGCCTAAGCTCCCGGCTCACCTCTACGCCGCGCCGGGCCTTGATGAGTGGCAACAAATCTGCATTTCTATATATATTTGGATGTGATAGTAGTTAATTAATTAAACTGTACTCTCTGAAATAAGCAAGGGCGTGCTGGATGTGGCTGATAGCACACTCTGAAATGAACAACTGGCCGGATCACGGATGTGATAGCACACTCTGCTGTGTCGTGGGATATCAGCGTCAAGCCCTTAGTCATCGTCTGTACTTCAACCCAACAGAAAATAACTTTACTTGCGCCCCGACTGAGCGTCGCGCGGTAAATTGAAGCCCCAATGTTGGATATATATGACCATTTTTAGGTTTAATTTAATTTAAAAATAAAACATGAACATGATGAACAGATTGCAGATTAAACTAGATAACTCTACGCAAGATCTAGACAAGTCTAAACCATAGTAAACAGAGCTAGATCTACCATACTTCACAGTACTACAGTACAAGCATGGATCATGTAGACATATAGAAAAGACATGGT
This sequence comes from Eragrostis curvula, assembly GCA_007726485.1. Classification (NCBI taxonomy): domain Eukaryota; kingdom Viridiplantae; phylum Streptophyta; class Magnoliopsida; order Poales; family Poaceae; genus Eragrostis; species Eragrostis curvula. Next base: position 31,021,529 of record CM017443.1, read on the forward strand.
TTCACAGAGTACGTACTGATCGTTGAGAGGAGACGATGAAGAAGCCGTGACGATTGGCGATGCAGTAGGCGTGACGACGATGACGGTTGATGCAGCGATGACAGAGCGGCTCACAAGTCGTTGTAGACGACAACGAGCAACACCGCCGGAACGTTGAGGAAGATGAGCCGTGGTGGAAGCGATCAAGTAGTCGCGCAGAGCGCTTATTCGCCCTCTCCCGGTGCAGGAGTTCAGAGAACAACGGTTCCGGTGACCTGCTCTCCCGTTTGCCGGTGCACGACGACGATCGGGATAGGGCAGACTACAAGCGGCGGCGCAGCAGGAGGAAGAGGCAAAGCCCTAACTCGTGTTGAGGTATGTTTTGGTGGCGGCGGCCCGTACGTATTTATAGAGGGAGAACCGCTAGGGTTAAGGCATCCCAAAACCGAGTCGGTTTCCGTATAAAAACGTATTGGACTCAAAAAAAGAAAACTGCAAAAGGAAGATGCACACCCGCAAGACATCGGGCCGGATTTCGGCGGACCATTCACGCAGGCGAGGCGAGCTAGCGCGCGCGTGTGTTTTTCCTTCATTCCCCTTATCCACTCACTTGCAAGAATAGGTAGATCAACCTTCTATATAAGTTGGTCCTCCTTCACTTAAACTAGCAATGTGGGATTAAAAGATGCACTCCCACCACTTATGGATGGGCTTTTGAGATTTTCCAGGAATTGTTCAGAATTTCCTAACGGGTCTAGTTGCAGCCCACTAATAATTCAAGCACCCAAAACGATATACTACTCTTTGCCGAGTGCTCTGGCGCAGGCACTCGGCAAAGATGCACTGTTTGCCGAGTGCCCTGGCACAGGCATTTACAAGAATAGGTAGATCAACCTTCTATATAAGTTAGTCCTTCTTCACCTAAACTAGCAATGTGGGACTAAATGATGCAGTCCCACCACTCATGGATGGGCCTTTGAGGTTTGCCAAGTCCCTGGCTGATGGCCGTTTGGGCCATCAGCCCATTTTTATTTTGCTAAGAGACAAATGGGTATTTGGCAAAGATTTTGCCGAGTGCCTGATATTTAGCTCTCGGCAAAGTCCTCTTTGCCGTCCATAGTATGCCGAGTCTACACTCGGCAAACTTTTTACCGAGTGCGGGAGGGCCTCGGCAAACTAGGAGTTTCCCAGAGTGACTGTTACTTCTATTCTTTTCCAAGAAAAACGGGCTATTACCTTGCATCTATGATGTATCACCGCATGCTAACAATATATTATTCATTGCTGAAAACGTTCCAAGAGAGGAAGGAGAAACAAAATATAGCAAATGATGTATGTTTGATGTATGTTTCGATTTATTCAGCTAACCATGTCATCAGGCACAACTTCTTAACAGTGAAAAGCAGAGCAAGTGACCTCTGCTATAATTTGTAGCAAATTTGGCCGAAGCACTATTTGAGATTTGTTGATCAAACATGAAATGTTCAACCTGCTCCACGCCACCACTGCCACGTTCTAACACGAATCGTGCATCCGTTGGCTGCCCCCTGCTTCCTGCTCATCCCACTTTGTCGGTGAGCCATGACAAAGATAAGGAAAACAAGATAGAGACCGCGGGAAACGAGCGAGAGCCACGTTAGCTAGCGTTTCTAGTAGTCTGTCTTCCTTGTAAATTACCATCATTATCATCATGAAACACGTTGATGTCGACAGCAAATCTGACTTTCTATATATATTTGGCGCAATGTGTTTGTCTATAGTTATTAAATACTACTTCATCCGTTTGTTGTGAGATTTGATATGTGCTACAAACTTGACCCTTGTTGCTTCTTATCATTTCTTCGGGAATCATAATTCTGTCTTCAACCTTTGTGGTTCAAATTCTCTCATAAATCCCATTAGAGCCAAGGTATAGAATAAACTCCTCAAAAAGCTAGTCTTGTCATAGTGAGTTCAATTAAGATTTAATTCTCTAAGGTTGCAAAGCACTCCTCAGAATTTTAGTCACACAACATTGATGTGTACGAACATGCCTTCCGTTATTCTGCAATGCATCACCATCATAGCAGAATTGTCCACCAAAAGAATTTCTGCTCTTTTGATCATCGCCTTTCATATATCAAGAGAAGTGAAGGAGCCCAAAGAAATGCCTTATGTATCATGGGAATTACTCTCTATTCGAAAAAAAAAGAGAGAGAGAATTCCCCGCTTCAAAAAGAAAAAGGCATCAAAGGCTCCTCACTTATGAAAAAGGCGACAAAGAGCAGAATTCAAGAAGGCATATCATGTTGTTTTCACATGCACCATACACATTTAGCCGACTAAATTATGAGGATGTGCACGGCACCTTTTAGACTCATCTCTTAATCTTACAACATCTATGCTAAGACTATGCCTTCCTTACCTAGCCCCAGATAAAAGCCAAAAATTCTAGAAGTAGGGAAGACCACTTTTTGAGAGGACAGGCTTTACACCAAAATGAGTGATTCATGATTTTGAGAATTTCTGTGACTTTTGGGCGAAGGAAGAATTTTTGAAACCCGAGGGATTTTTGAGTTGCACAGGATCTTTGTTTTCGCCATTCAATCTCTCAACTTCTCAAGACAGTGAGTCTTAGCCACTTCCACAGAGTAAGCCTGAAGAAATTGTTGAAATAACTTTGTCTTGTCACCTTGATGATGCCTTTATCTTTGGTTCAATTCCTTTGCTTGGGACGAGCAAAGATCTATTCCTGGGGGGGATGTTGACGGTGCAATTTGACCGATTTTACACCTTCAACACCGTCAATAAAAGCCATCAATCAAGGATAAAATAAACATTCTTTTATAAATAATGGCTTTCCACGAGTTTTGGTAAGATATTTGATGCAGGAAGGAAATACGACGAAAATCATAAAGAAATGGAGGAAAAGTACACCGGACGGCCCAATCATAGGCCGGCCGGCCTACTCAGGCTCCACCTGCAGGCAAGCTTCTCCCAGCAAGGCCTCCACTGATCCCCCACGTCCAAATGAAGGCCCAGCCCAACAGGAAACAACCGACTTACCAGAACATGGGCTGTTGGGCCTAAACTTGAAGGCCATGCGAACTCTGCCGCCCCCACGAAGCAACCGACCATCAAACCGCCATCAGGAAGCAATCTGGGACGTCCAGGACAAAGGCGGTGGCGAACCGCCACAATGGCAGAGACGAGGAGACAGAGTTCTTCGCTGAAGAAGAAGATCACTCTCCTTATGTTCAACTTGAGGAACAAGAAGAATCAGCTCCAAAACCTGTAGAGCTCAAGCCGCTGCCACCAGGTCTCAAGTACAGCTTTTTATTCCAAGACCGAAAGACTCCTGTCATTATCAGTGACAAGATATTAGCAAAGGAAGAAAAGAAGCTAGTAGCCGTGCATGTTGCAAGAAAGGTTGGGATGTTGCAAGAAGGGTTGGATTTTTATGACAGGAAGAAGGAAACGTATGTGGCGGAACCAAGACGTTCATTGAAGAAATCTAAAAGCTTAGCCTTGCATTTGATTGCAAAGACTAAGTTTGGGGAGGAACCGCCAGGTACGCAATCGCATTTATTCCATACCCACCTTGTCATATATTCCCTCCTTTCAAAAAAATAATAATAAAAAACTAAAAAAAATGTTGCCTGATTGTTTTGTTTGCTTCATTGATGCAAAGTACATCGAGTTACTTTTTGATGGAAAATATGCTGCATGTTTAACCATACCCTTGCCTTTGAAGTTCATTTTCACATATAGATGGGTATTGGTTGAAATGTTAGTCATAAATCATTGCCTACATCAGAATCTGTTGGTTGGGTGCGTCACTTCTGTGTCTATGGTCTTTTTAGATTATGCCCGGTGTCCGTCTGAACAACAGAAAAACATACTTCTCTTTAACGCTTTCATGTCAAAGGTGAAGGTAATTGGTCTCCTTACCACATTAATCGAATTAGACATGGTGTCTAGGTCGATTAATGGAACTATAGAGATGTGTGACCGATGTAGACGAATAGGTTTGTACTAACCATTGCAGGAATCATGCTGAGAGCAAACCAAGTACATCAAGCAACATGAAAGGCACACAATTCAAGAAGAAGAAACCGATACAAGGCGGAACCCATACCTTCAAATCAAAGTTTTTCGCTTAGACTTGCACATTGTTGCAAGATCTAAGCTTGGGAGGGACCGCCAGGTAAGTGCTTCTATATATCATATATCCTTCTTGAATTGTGCCCTTTCCCATAAAAAAACGAAAAAAAAAATATTAGGTTCTCGGCAAAGCCAAATAGGGGCTAGCCACTTGTATCACCCTCATTCTTTTTGCAGATACAAAAAGAAAAGAAGAAGCGGCCTATTCAAGCTTAAGCCTTGCAAAGGCTCAAGCTTGGGGAGGACCGACAGGTAAGGAGGAGTTCAACACAAGCTTAAGTCTTGCGAAGACTCAAGCTTGGGGAGGACCCCCAGGTAAGTATTCCTATCGATCAATAAAATACTCCCTGTTTCGAAAAAAATGCTAGAATATTGGTGAATGTTGCACTTAAAGGAAATGATGATTAGTTACATGCTAGCTCCTCTTGTGTCGCATTGATGCAACCTCTACTCCTGACATGTGTGTTATTTATGCTTGAGCATAGTCCCATCACTAGTGTTGCTTCATTTTTTGTGGGTTGCATACATCACACCAAGTCTAAGCATTGTGAATTATTTTCTTATTTATTTTATTTAGTTATCCTTTTAGTTTATATTTATTTATTTAAGTAATTATTATAGAGAAATTCTTGTGTTGGATCCACGTCTATCCATGGTAGCTTTTATCTGCATGAGTTGTTTGCACCACCATATGCTTACACAATTCACATACATTTTATTATGCATGGGTGGCTTGCTCTTTTCGCGAGGAGTAGGTTATTTAGAATAGTTGCTTGTATGGTTTAAGGAATTATTCTAGACGTGAGTTTGCCCTCAACCCCTCGGGATGATGTGGTAGCCGCGAGTGTATGTGACAGCTGCACCGGTCTCTGTAGTCCACCACGTTCGGGTTGAGTATGTAGGGCCTAGACGCGCGCCGTCAGTCAGATGCGTTGAACCTTGTTACCGGGTTGCGTACAGCTGGCGACGGCCGTGCCCCGATGCACTTGAATGTATCTTTAATCAATGCTTAAGTAAATAATTGTATACTATCATGAAGCTAAATACTAACAACTAGGCTAGAAGATACCTTCCTCTCGCTGTCCTCCCAGCTAAATACTAACTCCTTGTTATCTATATGATGGATCTTTCTCCTGAGTACCACACACACATCAAATATCTGTACCCCTGCTTTGGTCTAGTTTTGCATGTTATAAATAATAGATGTTTCTTTGTTAATTCACGATATTCTTAGCATGCTTCCCTGTGGATAAATATAAATACGATACCCTTGGAATACTCCCGGGTGAAATGCTACAACGGTGTTCCGTGCGCTTGCGGAGTTGAAATTAATCTTTGTGCGTAAGAAACGCCAACAAGCAAGGCCCAACAACTTGGAAAATACTTTCTGTTGCCATGGAATGTGTAACCTCTGTTCATTGAGCTGAGACAAGCTTTTATGATCAGTGAATATGATGAACTCACTCAACTGCAAGTAAGCTCTCCACTGTTGGATGGCAATAAGGATAGCCATGTACTCCTTTTCATAGGTTGAAAGTCCCTTAGATTTGGGTCCCAGAGATTTACTTAAGAATGCCAGAGGATGTCCTTCCTGCATAAGCACAGCTCCCACTCCATTTGCACTGGCATCAGTCTCAATGGAGAACTGTTTTGTGAAATCAGGAAGAGACAGAACAGGTGCAGAAACCAAGGCTTGTTTGAGTGTTGAGAATGCAATGTCATGGTCTTTTGTCCACACAAAAACAATACTCTTCTTCAACAGGTTTGTAAGAGGTTGGCTGATAGTACCATAATGTCTCACAAACTTCCTGTAATAGCCTGCCAAGCCCAGAAAGCTGCGAAGTTCCTTGATATTTTGTGGTGTAGGCCAACTGCTAATAGCTGATATTTTACTGGGATCAGTAGCTACTCCATCTTTGCTTATGACATGTCCCAGATATGCTACTTGATTTTGTGCAAAGGAACATTTAGATAGCTTGACTTTCCATTGATCCTGGGATAACAGCTGCAGTACTTGCTGTAAATGAATCAAGTGCTCTTCAAATGACTTGCTATAGATAAGGATATCATCAAAGAACACCAGTACACATTTCCTAAGCAGTGGTGCCAATGTTGTATTAACAGCTTTCTGAAATGTTGCAGGAGCTCCTGTGAGACCAAATGCCATGACTCTGAATTCAAAGTGGCCCACATGTGTTTGGAAAGCAGTTTTGAATTCCTCTCCTTCTTGCATTGGAATCTGATGAAAACCAGCAGTTAAATCCAGACTAGAAAACCAAGAAGCACCTACCAGTTCATCCAGTAATTCATCTATGATGGGTACTGGGTACTTTCCCTTGACAGTCAATGATCAACCCCTGGTTAAGCATTTCTTTCACTTGCTTTTCTTTCTCATCTTTCAGGGCTGGAGGAAACCTGTATGGCCTGACAACCTGGCACCTTCAATCAGTGGAATTGAGTGAGCATGAGATCTAGGTGGAGGTAACCCAGAAGGTGCAGCAAATAAATGTTCATATTCCTGGAGCAGTGCAGAAATGGATTCAGGTACAGGAACTTGAGTGAACACAACTTCATCCACATCTTCTTCATCCACTAGCAGTACTTCCACAATTGTACATTCAGGAACTGAGGAAGAAATGCCTTGCAGGAGAACTGACTGGTTGTTATAAGGAAGAGATATCCACTAATTGAGCCAATCAATATGCATAGGGCCAAAACGTTCAAGCCAGTCCATACCAATAATAACATCATATGATTGCAAGGGCAGAATCTTGAAATCAGAAGTAAATGTGCAATCCTGAATATCCCATTGACAGTTCACAATGTGGTGTGCACAAGAGATGATACCTCCATTGGCCACTTGAACCTTGACAGGTTTAGCCATCAGTGATACACCAGTAAGAAATTTAGCCAAGTGTGTACCGACAAAAGAGCTAGAGCTACCAGAATCGACTAGAATCAAAGCATGCTGGCCTTGTACCATACCCATGAATTTAAGTGATTTAGCACTTTCCTTCCTATTCACAGCTTCTTTGGAGATGGCGAGAAATACCTGGTCAGCATCATCAAACTCCTGCTCATCAGTTTCAGACACAGAGTCCTCCAACTGAAATAGATTCCACAGCTCCTGCACAGCATGTAACTGCACGGTAGAAGCACATTTGTGACCTCTGACATATTTTTCAGCACAGAATTGACAGAGACCTTTAGAACGGCGATAAGCCCGAAGGGAAGCCAATTTGCTATCAATAGAATTAGCACGAGCTGCTTCCACGTTTCTTTTATCTTCAGCCACATTGCCACCCAGTGATACATCCCGCCTGGGTGGTGTAGGAAGAGGAAGAGCTCCTTTGAAAGGTGCTCGAGAAGGAAATGGAGTATCCTTGAGCTTGAAATCACGTTTCCTTGATGCTTCAGCCTCTTCCTGCAGTAAAGCCAGAGAACAAGCAGTATCCAGATCCGAAGGCCGCTGAACAAGAACTACAGATTTGATTTCGCTACTCAACCCATCCACAAACTGAGTGGTATAGTAGACAGGATCATTTGAATGATCATAAGCGTTAAGCTGGTCTACTAATTCACTAAACTGCTTAACATACTCCTGAACAGAGCCTGACTGCTTGATGTGAAAGAGTTTTTTAATCAGGTATTCATGCTCTTCTCGGCCAAATCGCTCGAGAATCCACCTACAAAATTCATCCCATGATGCAAAGCGAACATGGAGTTCAGCAGACTAAAGCCAACGAGCAGCAGCCCCCTCTAGATGCATTGAAGCTATCTTAACCCACATGTGAGGATCTACCAAGTACATCTCAAAGTAGTTTTCACAGCGGGATTTCCATAGTTTTGGATTTTCCCCATCAAATTTCGGGAAGTTCATCTTAGGCAGTTTACCAGTAGGATGACGAGAAGCAAACCCACCCGCACTGTGAAATTTAGAACTAGAGCGCTCAAATTCAGAAGCGAACTTGGGAGACAGTGGATCGGACGTACCCTTGACCGGGCCATGGGTTCGGGAAAAGACCCGGCCAAACCCACAGTCCCGGTGGCTCGATTCGACGCGGTGCCCATCAGGGCCGTCGGCGCCTCCGCCGGCCAGATGCGGCGCGGTTGCGGATCCCGACTGTACTGGGAGGATCCCGGGCTGAGCCGATTGTTGCTCAAGGGCCTCGCGGTCGAAGAACTTGTTGAGTTTGGCGACTTCGAGCTTGACGGAGGTGACCACGGACTCGATCTCCGGCTTCCACTCGGCGAAGCTGGCGTCGAAGGCGGCGGCGGCGTTCTCCAGAGCCTCCACTCGCTCCCCTTGCGCCTTCCCGGCAGCGGCGAGCCTCACGTTCCATCTCTCGTCCTGCGCCGCGAACTGGGACTTGAGCTCCTCCAGGAATGCCTTGGATTGCGCATCGAGCGCAAGCTTGACGTTGGGATCAATGGCACCAGACATCTTGGCGAGTCGCGTGAAGTGGTTGTGTTCCCCCAGATTCGAGGAATCGAAAGACCTCTGATACCAGATGTTAGCGATCTCACGGGGTAGGGAGATCTCGAGTAGAAAGCAATGGGGAATTGAGATCAGAGAAGAAGAATTGGAGGCGGAAGTAGAGTTGTATTCAGAGAGGAAGACAGAATGTGTTTGTCTATTACAAGTTTGATGCCTCTCTCATCCTCACACGCTAGCTTATAAGGATTACAGCGGCAAGCCGCGTGCGTCGCGCACGCAGGCGCAAGTGGGCTTAGACCCAATCCGGCCCAGAGTACTTAGGATTCGCCTTGACGGTCCTCTTGTTCATCCTCGGCCCATCATCCGCTGTGTCGGACGCCTGTGCCATGTCCGGTAGGGAAGCGGTACTGACAACATCCTGGCGGGTACGCGCGTGCTCGTCAACGTCGGGGCCATCGGCCGCGACCCCGCCTTGTGGGACGCGCCGGAAGTGTTCCGGCCGGAGCGGTTCCTCGGCAGCGGCGTCGACGTGAGGGGACACGACCTCCAGCTGCTGGCCTTCGGGTCCGGCCGCCGGATGTGTCCTGGCATCAGCCTCGGGCTCAAGATGGTGCAGCTCAGCCTCGCCAACCTGCTGCACGGCTTCACGTGGAGGCTTCCGAGTGGTATATCAACGGAAGAGCTGAGCATGGAGAAGTTCGGGCTGTCCGTGGTACGCATGCTACCGCTCGAGGTTGTCGCAGAGCCTAAGCTCCCGGCTCACCTCTACGCCGCGCCGGGCCTTGATGAGTGGCAACAAATCTGCATTTCTATATATATTTGGATGTGATAGTAGTTAATTAATTAAACTGTACTCTCTGAAATAAGCAAGGGCGTGCTGGATGTGGCTGATAGCACACTCTGAAATGAACAACTGGCCGGATCACGGATGTGATAGCACACTCTGCTGTGTCGTGGGATATCAGCGTCAAGCCCTTAGTCATCGTCTGTACTTCAACCCAACAGAAAATAACTTTACTTGCGCCCCGACTGAGCGTCGCGCGGTAAATTGAAGCCCCAATGTTGGATATATATGACCATTTTTAGGTTTAATTTAATTTAAAAATAAAACATGAACATGATGAACAGATTGCAGATTAAACTAGATAACTCTACGCAAGATCTAGACAAGTCTAAACCATAGTAAACAGAGCTAGATCTACCATACTTCACAGTACCACAGTACAAGCATGGATCATGTAGACATATAGAAAAGACATGGTTTCACAGAGTACGTACTGATCGTTGAGAGGAGACGATGAAGAAGCCGTGACGATTGGCGATGCAGCAGGCGTGACGACGACGACGGTTGATGCAGCGATGACAGAGCGGCTCACAAGTCGTTGTAGACGACAACGAGCAACACCGCCGGAACGTTGAGGAAGATGAGCCGTGGTGGAAGCGATCAAGTAGTCGCGCAGAGCGCTTATTCGCCCTCTCCCGGTGCAGGAGTTCAGAGAACAACGGTTCCGGTGACCTGCTCTCCCGTTTGCCGGTGCACGACGACGATCGGGATAGGGCAGACTACAAGCGGCGGCGCAGCAGGAGGAAGAGGCAAAGCCCTAACTCGTGTTGAGGTATGTTTTGGTGGCGGCGGCCCGTACGTATTTATAGAGGGAGAACCGCTAGGGTTAAGGCATCCCAAAACCGAGTCGGTTTCCGTATAAAAACGTATTGGACTCAAAAAAAGAAAACTGCAAAAGGAAGATGCACACCCGCAAGACATCGGGCCGGATTTCGGCGGACCATTCACGCAGGCGAGGCGAGCTAGCGCGCGCGTGTGTTTTTCCTTCATTCCCCTTATCCACTCACTTGCAAGAATAGGTAGATCAACCTTCTATATAAGTTGGTCCTCCTTCACTTAAACTAGCAATGTGGGATTAAAAGATGCACTCCCACCACTTATGGATGGGCTTTTGAGATTTTCCAGGAATTGTTCAGAATTTCCTAACGGGTCTAGTTGCAGCCCACTAATAATTCAAGCACCCAAAACGATATACTACTCTTTGCCGAGTGCTCTGGCGCAGGCACTCGGCAAAGATGCACTGTTTGCCGAGTGCCCTGGCACAGGCATTTACAAGAATAGGTAGATCAACCTTCTATATAAGTTAGTCCTTCTTCACCTAAACTAGCAATGTGGGACTAAATGATGCAGTCCCACCACTCATGGATGGGCCTTTGAGGTTTGCCAAGTCCCTGGCTGATGGCCGTTTGGGCCATCAGCCCATTTTTATTTTGCTAAGAGACAAATGGGTATTTGGCAAAGATTTTGCCGAGTGCCTGATATTTAGCTCTCGGCAAAGTCCTCTTTGCCGTCCATAGTATGCCGAGTCTACACTCGGCAAACTTTTTACCGAGTGCGGGAGGGCCTCGGCAAACTAGGAGTTTCCCAGAGTGACTGTTACTTCTATTCTTTTCCAAGAAAAACGGGCTATTACCTTGCATCTATGATGTATCACCGCATGCTAACAATATATTATTCATTGCTGAAAACGTTCCAAGAGAGGAAGGAGAAACAAAATATAGCAAATGATGTATGTTTGATGTATGTTTCGATTTATTCAGCTAACCATGTCATCAGGCACAACTTCTTAACAGTGAAAAGCAGAGCAAGTGACCTCTGCTATAATTTGTAGCAAATTTGGCCGAAGCACTATTTGAGATTTGTTGATCAAACATGAAATGTTCAACCTGCTCCACGCCACCACTGCCACGTTCTAACACGAATCGTGCATCCGTTGGCTGCCCCCTGCTTCCTGCTCATCCCACTTTGTCGGTGAGCCATGACAAAGATAAGGAAAACAAGATGAGACCGCGGGAAACGAGCGAGAGCCACGTTAGCTAGCGTTTCTAGTAGTCTGTCTTCCTTGTAAATTACCATCATTATCATCATGAAACACGTTGATGTCGACAGCAAATCTGACTTTCTATATATATTTGGCGCAATGTGTTTGTCTATAGTTATTAAATACTACTTCATCCGTTTTTTGTTGAACCTTAACTAACAATATATATGTAATTAGTTATATAATCTGAAAAATAAATGTTATTAGATTTATCATCAAAAACACTTAAATCAAGGGATAAGCAAAACGTCATGTGCAGCTTCCGCGGACGTCCAGGTGCTCCTCTTCGGTGACCTCCTCGTGCAGCTCCCGCGGGCAGCGACCTGGGCAGCTGTGAGGGCAGGGACCTAGCGCAGCAGTAGGGAGCGGGGGCAGCGACCTCAACCCGACAGCAGGGAGCGGCGCTGGCAACGATGACCTCACGCGGCATCAGGGAGCGGCGACGCGCATCCTATCGACTAGTGAGAGAGCGTTTTTGTTTATGCCTGTGCGTCTGTAAGACCATCTCCAGCAATGTTGCTAAAATAAAATTGTTAAAACTGAGTTTAGGTATAGGAGAGAAGATTTGGCAAATAATTTTGTACTCCTCTCCAGCAGAATTGGTAAAACAGGAGACCTAAAACTCATCTTGAAAATTCTATTCAGTTTGAGGGGTTTTTTGTTAAAACGGCAAGACACAGAAAAACACAAAAATATTACAATATTCCTGTGAGGATTTTTCTGCAAAACACCTTCTTCTCTCCCCATCACCACAGCGGTTAATGACACCTTAAAAATTTCATTAATCAGCATGTATGTTCTAGTGCTTTTATACTTTCGTCCTCGTTTCGCGTAAAAGCGTTAACCCAAGGTGGTAAATGACGGATAACGTAAGCTTATATGTTGGCCTTGCTCTCACTAAACTACAAGGTAGGACTAAACTCCCACCACATGCACACTAGTACATATGAGTCACAATAGGTTTAATCTCAATAGGCCAAATGTCACAGGGGAAAGAGGGGGAGAGAGAGAAAGAGATAGATGTTCTAACTTTAGGATAAACTAAAACTAAATAAACAAAGGCAAATTTTGATGCGAAAGTTTAGTTTCATTTTTGTTTCAAAATAAAAAAAAATCCCAAAAAACTTAACATAGGATCTAAATGCTTACGCTGTGAACAAAGAAGTGATACAATATATTCATAAATCATGCATCTCGCCACTACAACAACACATTTACATTTCACGGTTCTCCATGCGATAAAGAATCGCGATGGCAGATGTTTGCAATTAGGTAATCACGATGGGTACGCGGAGAAGAACACGAGATCCGTGGCATGTCCCCAGCTAGGTAATTGCGATAGGTACCGCCTTGAGAGGGACGGCCAGGACATTGGAGGGGGTAAACCTCTCGTTCACGTCCAGCTGCTCGGCAGATATGCCGTCCGGCAGCCTCCATTCGAACGCGTGCAGCAGCGACGCCAGCAGGTGCAGCACGACGCGCTCCGCCATGGGCAGGCCGGGGCACTGCCTCCGCCCAGACCCGAACGGGATGAACTCGAAGTGCTTCCCCCTGTAATCCACCTCCGTGTCCAGGAACCTCTCCGGCACGAACTCGTCTGGCCGGTCCCATGCCGCGGGATCCCGCATTATGGCCCACACGTTGAAGAACACTGAGGTGCCCTTGGGCACCGCGTAGCCCCCGATCTCGACGCCGTCCTCCACGGCCAGGTGCGGCACCAACACCGGCGCCACCGGGTGCAGCCGCATCGCCTCCTTCACCACGGCCATCAGGTACGGCAGGCTCGCCGCGTCGGACTCGCCGATGGTCTTCTTGCCGCCGAGGGCACCGTCGATCTCCGCGCGCACCTTGGCCATGGTGCGTGGATTTTTGAGCATCTCGGCCATCGCCCACTCCACCGTGACGGTGACTGTCTCACTCCCGGTGACGAAGACCTCGAACACGATGGCTTTCACCACGTCGCGATCGATCTGCCCCTCGGACATGAGGTTCAGGAGAACCTGCAGAAAGTCGTCGTGCTTGGCATTGGAAGCGGCGGCCTCGGCCAGCCGGCGTTCAATTATTCCGTCCACGATGCTGAAGACATCATGCAAGTGCCGACCAGCAGTGCGGCGCCGTCCCTGCAGGTCGAGCCGGCGGAGGAGAGGGAAGAGGTCGGAGATGTTGGGCTTGGTGATCAGGTCGGCGATCCCCACCACGTGCTCCCGTATCCCGTGCGCCGAATCATCGGTGGCGTCCAGGTCCACCACGTCCACGGAGAAGAAGGCGCTGGACACCAGGTTGATCATGCAGTCGTACAGGGCCTTCCCGATTTCTACCTCCCGCCCGGCTCGCGCGCGGAGGCGGTCCACCAGGTCACGCACCTTCCCCTCGCGGACGCCGCGGCGAGCGGCGAGGCTACGCGGAGCGAACACGTGCGTTGCCACGATGCCGCGCTGCGTCTTCCAGAGCGGGTCGGCGCTTGGTAGGAACATCATGGAGCGGTCGGCCCATCCGCGCGCCCGGATGGCGTCGGGCGTGTAGCGCGCGGCGAGGCGCCGGTCGTGCCTCGTGAAGGCCTCCCTAGCGGCGTCGCAGGAGGAGACGACGACGGCAGGGACGGGACCAAGCTGGAGGCGCATCACGGGGCCGTGGGCGCGCGCGAGGCGCGCCAGCGTGTGGTGCAGGTGACCGCCTACCAGTTCGAGCCCGTTGCCGATGATCGGCAGCTCCCGGGGGCCCGGCGGCAGCCGTGCAGAGCCTACACGGCGGCGCCTTGTGCTGGACTGGTAGTAGTAGAGGAGCGAGACGGCGAGCGTAGCACAAAGCAACCAGACCTCGCGCTCCATTTTGGTGCTGTCTCTGCTTTAGGCGGAGGCGCTTCTACTACATACTTATAGAGCGCTCGAGCATAAAAGTTCCATATTTTTCAGCTAATTTTTCATGCTACTTAGAGAGAGAGAGAGACACGCTGCCTAACCCCAGGCTTTTGGCATACGCTCTAGGTTTCTCGTGATGTCATCTCACTTTCTAGAGAGAGAGAGAAAGAGAGACGCTGCCTAACCCCAGGCTTTTGGCACACACTATCTTGTGATCTCGTCTCTCTTTGCAAACAGTGATAGAAGCATCTTAAGCCTGGTTTCCTTTTAGAAAAGAACTAGTAAGGTGACCCGCGCAAATTGCGCGGGCTAGAGCTTATGTGGCTTTTGATGTAACTTAAAATTATCTCTGCGAGAATCTTCATATAGCATGTTAATCCTTCTCATTTTGATGTTCCTTCAGTCATCGTAGGTTGTGGCTCCATCATTGGTAGCTTGCAGGGTGTGATTGCGTGCCTAGTGCCAAGTTGGACAATAAAATTGTAAATACTCCTAACAAATTTGTAACTGTGCTTTGTGTTCTCTTCAAGCGCAGAGGGCTAAACACTCCCAATATGTATATTTTTACAACAGAAAAGTGTGTACTTTGTTGAACAGCTCTAGTCTGTCCTGCCGCATTTTATGTGGAATTAAGCTTCATGCTTCCTGATCTATATTAATAATCTTTCATGTTTTTCCGAAATGGGCACAATTTTAGACTCCAATTGTGAAACAACCATCATTTTCAAACTTTGCAAGATCACCATAGATATTTCTTCAGATTTTGCAAGATGACCACAATATTTTTTAAAAATCTGTTATGAAATCACAAAATATTTTGCAAGATCACCTTAGACTTTTGAAAACTATGGTAAAATTGCAAAATCTTAAAATCGATGATTGTTTCACACTTAGACTTTGAAAAATGTGGTTAATATGCCATTGGCCATTTAAAATTTGTGTCTTCCTACCACCAAAGTATGGTCCTAATTCAATAGTTGAATAGCAGATTTATCTAGAAATTTTTATTTACAGTGTACATAATGTGCACACGTTGATCGACCACATACATATAAAGATCAAGCATCTAGGATCAGGTCAATCTAGCTTCGCAAAAGAATACAAATTCACCAGAAAAATACAATAATGTTGTGTGTCTGACTGGAAATGTTTGATTGTTTTGACCACCTTAATTAGCGGCTAGGTAGTTACTTGAGTACTTTGGCTTGTTACCTTTGATTTTTAATTGCTATAGTAGTACGTTGGTCATACTTCTTCAGTTTGATGTGTAGCAGTGTTGAGGAAAATAATACAAAATTGTTTTATTTATACTCGATACTATCAACTTTATGATATAGTATTGAATGCAAAAATTATTGGTTACCATTTTTCTTGCAGTTCAAAGTATTGTGGCCTTGATGATGCTAAAAGTGGCACTATTAGCTGTGTGGCACCTTCAGGGATATCTAGCACGCCAGGTTTAGCACGCCGCAACAGCGGCGCCGCAAAACTGTTGTCCATTGCTGGCTACTCGAGAAAGCTTTGGCAGCAACAGCTAATGAAGTACTCTCTCTATCCCAAAATGTAAAGGTCTTGGTTTGTCCCAAAATAGTCTTCAAAGTTTGTCCTATATAGAATCCCTTATATATAAATGTCAAACCCTTCATTCCCTTATAAAATGGGACAGAGGGAACATAATCCAGTGCATTTTCTCGCACTGTGGCATGGCAGACTGAGGCCGGCATCCAAACATCGGCCCTATGCTTGCCCTTGATTTGTCTGCGTGAGCAGCTTTATGCCGCCTCGGCCGCCATGAAGCCGGCTACTTGAATCATAATAGTGTCATCTACATGCACTTGTCGTCTCCTATTTTCTCTCATGACATAGCAAGGTTAACTGAACCAAGTCGTTGCCACCATGCATGATACTCTCAAAGCTGAGATCCTTATTCTTCGATTCTCATCATCTCGTTGAGGATATCTTGTCCGCAAACAAATACTATTCTATGTGTCATGAATGGTGCCGAGTCATTGCTCTTCAACTTTGCTACAGTACATGTTTAGCGTGCCTATGGCAGCTCTATATACTACCTCGTGTCGCTGCAGTAACCTTGTAATTTATAGGCTGATTACACGGCACCATCAAGCCATAATTTGCTTTGATCGGCAGGGAAAAGCGAAACTGGAAATTAAATCACAATTCAACTTTGACACAGGCAGGGCATCTGCGGGCTGCGGCGACCACGCACAGCGACAGCGGAGTCTGGTGCTGGGGGCTCGATTGAGTCTCGAGTGAAGTCTCGAGGGGACTGGTGTTGGCTGCAGGTATGGGCCTTGTTGCATGACCTTGAGGACCAATACTCTTGTAGTTCACTTGTACTCTGTTCGAACTTTTGGTCGCTTTCGATAAAAGCGGGGGGCGACCCTTTTCTCTAAACAAACATGTAAATTAGGAATTGCCGACCAACAGGTCGACGCTAGATGCAAAAATTATTGTCGACCATTTCTACATTGGTGAACGAAGAATTACCGATCGACGGAAAGTGGCTACTTTTTACTGACTAACAGGTGGTGGATAATATATGTCGGTAATTCTCCGCTTGGTGTTGCTTTGTCCATCTCTCTGCACCGATCAATAAACCATATTTGTTTCTTTCTAGGCGAGATGACATGCCATTTCCTTCACCCTGTACGAATCTTCACTGTGGGTGAATATCGCATTGATGTTCATCTGCTTGAGTAAGACGTAGGCCTAAAAACAGAGCGGGTCGACCCGATGAACCGCCCTAAGTTTTCCCTTCAGTGTGGTTCATCTCGACCCGGCATCAAAGTGGTTGCAGCAGCAGCATGACCCATTCGACCCCGGGGTCGAATCGATCCTGTGTCGGCCTTGGTCCTTTGCTCGCCGCCGCTCGCTGCCGCCTGGGCATTCGCCCAATCTCTTTCCAACATTTGCTTCAATTAGCAAGTTAAAGCGCAAACTCCCCTACCTGAAGCCTCATTAGCCACCCTCGTTCTCCATCTCGATCCAGAGCAAACTCCCGGTAAGAGCAGAACCACTGGTTGCCGGTTCGATGGCATTGGGCGTGCTTTGCTTCTTGACACCATCCCTTATTGGCAGCAATGTGTTGCAGAAGGAGCGCATATACTGGACAGATCACCGCTGGCAGGGGACGGCCGCAGCGCCGCCGGTGAAGTCTACGGAGATTGAGAGACATGATTGGACTGCTGCGGCGGCAATGGAAGGCGATGTCATCGACCTGGGCCGCTCGTAGGCGCAGGCGCTGTCTCGGCGGCGGGGGCACTTGTACCAGAGAAAAGGGTCGCCGGTAATTCGGAGCAGACCCACGAATCCCTGAACCGCTTTTTCTCACACATAAGGTAGGCAGAGGCAGAGGCCGGAAAAGGTCGCCCCCAGTCGCCCCCACCGGCTCCGTCTTGAGGTCTAGCAAGACGTAAGACCAGCAGTTCCTGAAGATAAAAGAATCTAGAAATAGTTGTGCTGTTGCAAATTCACCCTCCTTACTTTTTAATCTTTGTCATGCAGCAATGTATATACTCGGGTACTGAAGTTTGATTACGCACAGGACTCCGGAGTCCTCCTTTCTTGCGTGCAAATAGTAGATGCAAGTCTTGCTCCTGGCCGGATTTTTCTTTCCACAAAATCAAATGCCAGGACGTTACGACTCTTCACCTGCAATAGGATTGTGTCTACCGTGTGCATGGCTATTAACTGTATTTTCCATTGACCCTTTTTTCCGCTCTCTTTTCAAATATGTATCCAGATCAAGCTACTACTTCTCTATTCCGAATTTTTTTTGTTATGACTATTTTGATATGAGTATAATCTAGACCGTTAGATCTTCATAAAATCCAACGGCTATTAGCTTTTCTTTTTTTCCGATTAACATGGTAATTTCGTAACTTTGAGAGCGAATATGGTAGCTTCTTTTTCTCTTGAAATACTAAGATAATAGATAACAGTTTTAATGTGGAGGCAATAAGCTTGATATTTCTTTTGGAGGTTTCAGTTACACACACTCACTAGGGGCACGTATGTACAGTCAACTTCGCCACGAATTGACACCTTCCTGTTGTAGTAACGCTATCGATGGTAGAGAACAACACACAAAGTAGGCAAGAGACAAGACACAATGTAGGGTGGAGCCTCTTCTTTATTATTCAGAATAAACTAGTGATTGCAATGCTTGGGGTGCTCCACTATTTATACTCGGAGTGGAGGTTCTCCTTTCCTTCTAGGATAGGAACTCCTTTGGTAAATTGCCCACATATGGACTAGGAGTATGATAGGTTCTTCTAGAACTTCTTTTCTTAGTCCAACAAGAGTTATTACTATAACACTCCCCCTTGGGCATTTTACGACGACACACATGTCTCATTAAAAACTTCATAAAAACCTAGTGGGAAAAAATAGAGGAAAGAGTACATTGTACCGTAGCTCCATATTGCACACATTGCCTCGTTAAAAACCTCTTTTGAGAAACTTCGGGTAAAAACTCAATAAGGGAAAAAGAGTACAATGCTATATTGTTCTAGAATCTACTATTATGTCTTCTAGACTTGTAGTAGTAGGGATTATGTGCTCAAGGATGCTCTCTCCCTGATCTGTACACTTATGTAAGCCTCCTCATTCCAATTCCATGGCTATGCTTTTCAAAGGAGCGGGCAGGAAGGGCCTTAGTGAACATATCTGCTAGATTATCACAAGAGCGAACATGAGTCACCATAATTTCTTCCTTCTGCTGCATTTCATGCGTGAAGAAGAATTTAGGTGTGATGTGCTTCGTGACCTTAGACTTAATATATCCCTTTTGTATTTGTGCAATACAAGCTGCATTATCTTCGTAGATAATGGTTAGGGTTTTGCTCACTTCAATTCCGCATGTATTCAGTACATGTTGAGTGATTCTTCTTAACCAGGAGCATTCCTGTGATGCCTCGTACAAGGCAATAATCTCTGAGTGATTCGTTGATGTAGCCACCATCGTCTGCTTCGTAGATCTTCAGAAAATAGCAGTTCCACCACAGAGAAACACATAACCAGTCTGCGAGAATGATTTGTGTGGGTCCGACATATACCCGGCGTCGGTATAACCTTCTAAGGTTACATTCCCCTTCTTCCGGAAGAACAACCCCATGTCTTCAGTTCCTCGGAGGTATCTAAGTATTTGCTTAATGCCATTCCAATGTCTTCTAGTTGGAGCTGCACTAAATCTTGCTAAGAGATTGACAACAAAGGCAATATCGGGTCTAGTACCATTTGCAAGATACATCAACGCGCCGATAGCACTTAGATAGGGATATTCAGGTCCCAACACTTTCTCATGTTCCTCTTTTGGTCTAAAGGGGTCTTTCTCTACATCGAGTGACCTCACAACCATAGGGGTTTTGAGTGGGTATGCACTATCCATTCTGAACTTCTCTAATACCTTCTTGGTATAGTTCGACTGGTGCATTAGTATACCTTCTGGGGTATGCTCTTGCTGCAAGCCTAGACAGAATGTAGTTCTTCCTAAATCCTTCATTTCAAATTCAGACTTTAGGAATGAACTAGATTCCTTGATGTCTTATGCGGTTCCAATGATATTCAGATCATCGACATAGAAAGATATTATGCAATATCCCATCTTTGTTTTTCTAATGAACACACAAGGACAATCATCATTCTTCAGGAATCCCTTTTCCAACAAGAACTCACTAAGCCTGTTATAGCACATTCTTCCAGATTGCTTTAAACCATATAATGATCGTTGCAACTTCACACTATATAGGTTACGCTCTTCTTCGTTCGGGACCTTGATTCCTTCAGGAACCTTCATGTGGATTTCCGTATCCAATGACCCATACAAGTATGCAGTCACGACATCCATCAGTTTCATTTGCAATTCCATATTCACTGCTAGAGAGATCAAGTACCGAAATGTGGTTCCATCCATTACAGATGAGTATGTGGTATCATAATCGATACCTGGTCTCTGCGTGAAACCTTGAGCTACTAATCTTGCTTTGTATCTTACGACCTCATTCTTTTCGTTTCTCTTCCGGACAAATACCCATTTGTATCCTACGGGATACACTCTTTCAGGGGTGAGGCAGACTTGTCCGAAGACTTGTCTTTTGTTAAGCGAGTTTAGTTCTGCAGTGATTGCTTCTTTCCACTTTGGCCAATCAGAACGCTTCTTGCATTCTTTCATTGATTTGGGTTCTTCAACCTCATCAATGTTGTGGGCAATCTCCTCTGCAAAGTATATGTCGACATTCTTAGCTCTTCTATCATACCTTTCTCCTGTCTCAACATAGTGTGTTGAGTTCTCCGTGATTCTATCATGGTCCAGATCATCACTTACAGGTGTATTCAGATCTGGAATATCCGGTCTAGGTACTTCTTGTACGCTAGGTACTTCATGTACATTCTCTTCACTATTCACTAGGACGGGTATATCATTAGTATCGAGCTTACACTTACTCTCCGTCGGACGTCTCCTAGGAGGTTTAGCTTGCGCTTGTACTTTGGGTTTCTTCGAGACCCTTGCAACCGGTTCACTCCCCCTCTTCCTAGCATTCCTTGCCAGTGAGGTAGAGGCTCGAGTTTGGAATTCCTTTTGAGCTCCCACTTCATGTGGTATTTCAATTCTTTCCGGTGCATTTGTTGCTGGTATATGAGATTTCATAAGTCCCTGTGTATTAGTGAAAGTCTCTGGCAGTTCCTTAGCAATTCTCTGCAAGTGGATGATTTTCTGAACTTCCTGGCCAGCTTCCATAGTGCGAGGATCCATTCTTTGGATTCCAGGAGTTTCCCACTCTATTTCTCGGCATTCTTTCTTGAGGTACAATCCTCCCCCTAATGCCGGGAAATGGTCTTCATTGAAGATACTATCAGCGTATCGAGCCGTATGCAAATCTCCGGTGAGTGGCTCAAGATACTTTATGATCGATGGGCTCTCAAATCCCACATAAACTCCAAGTTTACGTTGAGCTCCCATTTGCGATCGCTGAGGTGGTGGGATAGGAATGTATACGGCACATCCAAACTTCCTCAAGTGAGAAATATTCAGTATCTTCCCTTGCACTATTGAAAGTGGTGAATCATCAACTTTAGCAGATGGACGAAGTTGTATGAGAGCAGCAGCGTGTAGCATGCCCCCAACAAGTGGTAGGTAGCTGACTATGCTGTAGTAGCGGTCTTGCAATTAACTTGATCCTCTTAATTAGCGATTCCGCTAAACCATTTTGCGTATGCACGTGAGGAATAGAATGTTCTACCTTTATTCCCAATGACTTGCAATAATCATCGAATACCTTCGAGGTAAATTCGTCGGCATTATCCATGCGAATGAATTTAATTCTATGCTCGGGAAAATTATTCTTCAATTGAATAATTTGGGATGTAAGGCGTGCAAAAGCATGATTTCTGGTGGACAATAGACATACTTGACTCCATTTCGAGGAGGCGTCTATCAATACCATGAAGTATCTAAAAGGCCCAAAAAGGGACTAATATGTCCACAAATATCACCTTGAATTCTTTCAAGGAATGGTGTATCTTCTGCATGAAGCTTTAATTTCGAGGTTCTAGTTATCAATTTACCCATTGCACAAGCTGCGCAAAAGAAATCTTCAAGATGATTGGGAAATTGTTTCGGATTGCAATTCATGACCACAAGAATGCTTCAAGATTCTGCCCATCATATCCTTCCCTGGATGTCCAAGACGGCCATGCCATATTCTGTATAGCTCGTGATTCTTCAAGATCGCTTTGAACGCAGCTAAGCCATTAGGTGGTTTAACATAAGTGTAGTACATGCTTTCTTTAAAGGAGGGGAAACTTTCCACAACAGTCTTCTGATCTCCGTGCTTCGTTGTCATGATAAGACGTTCTTCGCCATTATCATCATTAGTTTCTACGTGGAAACCATTTGCACGGATATCTTTGAAGCTCAACAACGTTCTAGTTGCTTGGGGATATAGTAATGCTTCTTGGATTACTATTGTCGTTCCATTAGGGAGTGTAAGGGTTGCTCTTCTGGACCCTACTATTCTTCTCCCGTTTCCAATGAGAGTCGTTATTCCCTCCTCATACTTTCTGAGAGTATGGAAATAACGAGTATCCCTAAGAACTGTGCTGGTCATGCAATAGTCTACAAGACATAGTTCCTCTTCCATTGTACTACACTTCAAGGCAAAAACAAAAGGCAAATACTTCAAGAAAAGCCAAATAACGACAATGTAAAGAAAAACCAAGGCGCTCACATAGACTTCAAGACTATGTATAAAAACGAGGTCTCTACTAGAGATTACATTAATCCATTAAATTCAGTGCGGGAATTTTAAACTAAATGCATAACTACTACTTGACTATCTACTAGATAGTATTACAACTTTGGAAAGCTACAAGTTCCTATGTACATCATTATTCATCATCCAACAAGACGATAATTTCTGGTTCATCATCGGATTCATATGTGGTATTATAGTTATCCATATCACTATCTTCAAGATCATTGGCATCATTATCTTCTTGATAAATGATTTCCTTATCTTCATAAGGCGCCATTTGCTCATCTTCCTCATTATCTGAATATTCCATCTCATTATCTTCAAGATTTTCAAAGAGAACATCGAATATAGAGAATTATGTTCTCTTAATCTCATGCTCCTTGATATATGAGTTGAATATCTTCTTAATGTAGAGTGGAGATTCGCATGTGTTGGATAAATGACCAGGTAATCCACACTTGCCACACTTCAGGTTGTGAGGACTTTCCATGACTTCATGCAAGTAGTCCCGCTTACAGGCTGCTTCGTCCGAGATTAAGTCTTTAGCTAGTTCTTCATACGTTGAATATTCATAGCTAGAGAACTTATCCGATTGCACATCCTCATTATGATTGATTGCATCGAGTGTCTTCTGGATCATGTCATCTTCTGTGATGATAGAACCAGTCATCCATTTATCATGGGTAATCCTTCTGAGCTCTACATCATAATCTTCAAACGAGTTGAAATTGGAATATTTCAGATCATTCCATTCCTTATTAGCTCTGGATGCTAGTACCAAGATTTCCTTCTTGAATCTTGCATAAAGCGTATCCCAAAGTGTTTCAGGATCTTCGATCGATGAATACCAATCCTTCAAGTATGGATCAATACGTAGATTGATGTATATCCTTGCCTTAACTTTTTCAGAAAGTGTAGGATATGAACCATCATGTGGTGAAATCACATGCAACAATTTCTTGTCTTCAAGCTCATCGCGCATTTGGATCCTCCATTCAGGTAAGTTAACAACACTTTTGTCAAGTGTGTATACCATCTACGAGATGGAAAAATGTACATAAGTTTACTTCAAGTAAACAAGTTGGTAGAATGCATAAAGTAATGGATTAAAAACTCAGAGCAAGTCCTAAAGCCATGTTTCTATGATTAAAGGCACTTTTAATCATGTTTTAGTTGCTTAAACATGAAAACAATGATTTTAGATCGTTAATCACAGTAAATACGCACAAACAGGGGGTTAAAACAGCAAAAACAGCAATGTTTTATGTTTCTGACATAATTTCCCATAAACCCGAGGTGTTATTTGCAAAATAACATTGAATTAGACAAATTCCAGAGACTACAGGGTCTATTTTGCAAAAATTCTGGGTCAAATCGTAATTTCAGAACAATCTGGACCAATTTGCAAAAAATTAGGACCGCGGGTTCTATTCTGGAAAACTTCAAGGTCTATTCTGCAAAAATCCAGGACTTAACCACAATTTCTAGCTTTCCAGGGGGTTTTTCGCAAAATTTCAGATTTTTTTTTATTTTCCTCGCATTTTCTTGATTTTTCGGAAATCAGGCCGGCCTGTGGGCCAAACCAGCCCACCAGGCCCACCCCGCGGCCCACCAGAGGCCCGGCCTACCTCGGACGGTATAAAAACGGGGGGAATCCGGGTCGAAACCCTAATCCCCCACTCGCTCTCCCTCTCTCCTTCTCTCCTCCTCTCCTCGGTGCGGCGGCAGCGGAGGGTGCTCGCCCGCGCGCGAGCGCGGTGAAGCAGACCCACGGCAGCGCCATGGCCAGCGCGTGCGAGCGCGGCGAGGGAGGCGGTGGGAGCCTCGGGCGAGTACTTGCTTTGCTCGGGCCCGGGGTGGTGGCGGTGGCGGGGTGCTCCGGTGCGGGGAGCCCCGCGGGGGCGGGTCGCCGGTGCGCGGCCGCGCGGAGCGGCGAGGCGAAGTCGCGGCTCCGGTGCGCGGAGCCCGACGGCGCGGAGGCAGCGGTGCCCGGTGCGGGGACGCGGCGCGGCGGTGCGGGGCTGCGGCGGCTGGTGAGGGTGCACCTCACCGCCGTCGCGGCACGAGGATGACGAGGCCCGAGGCCCCCCATGCGGCGGAGGGGTCCCGGCCCCCAGATCTGGCGGCCCCAAGGTCAGATCCGGCGACCTCGGGTGCGGATCCAGGTGCGGCGGCCTTCCGGGCTGGCCGGGGTGGCTCTGCGTCGGTGTGCGGCTGCGGGACGCGGCGCGGCGGCTCCAGGACGGCGCGGTGGTCGGCGGCGAGGTCCGGCTCGTCGCCGACGAGCTAGGGTTAGGGTTAGGTGGCAACCGGACGTGCGGGCCCACATGTGTGTTCGCTGGTTCATGCGCTAGGGTTAGGGTTAGGGTTAGGGTTACAGCCTCCCCCTTTTCCTCTCCTATCACCACCATTGTTCCATGCTGTGTGGTTGGTGGCCTTCGAGCCACCAGATGTACGAGTGACCGCCGTCGATGAACGACAGCGATGGTGGCGGCTACAAGCCCCTCACTGTGATTTTCTTTCTTTTTCTTTTCAATTATGTTGCCCTAACAACATTAGGTGTACGGACGCAATAAAAGCCAGGTTTAGAAAAACGTGGGCCGGATTCATGGGGGTTCTACCGATCCTAGACTGCGACGAGTCTACGCGATCAAAGAACGACAAGATCGATCTGCTAGATACCTTCGGGCTTGTAGTAGTCGTTCTCGTTGATGCAGGCGAAGCTCGATGCCGTGTAGTTAGGACGAAGTGTAGTCGTTCCCGTTCCCATCAACAGCTTCGCGTTGGCTCAGACATCAAGGTCGTCGAGGCATAGAAATCGAGGCGGCTCGATTCCCGAGGTGGCGCGAATCCCGAGATGGAGGTTACAATGCTTGGGGTGCTCCCCTATTTATACTCGGGGTGGAGGTTCTCGTTTCCTTCTAGGATAGGAACTCCTTTGGTAAATTGCCCACATATGGACTAGGAGTAGGATAGGTTCTTTTAGAACTTCCTTTCTTAGTCCAACACGAGTTATTACTATAACACTTTCGTCCGTTGTCCAGCATGAAGATTCCATCGCATGCGGTTGAACGGTCGAATATCAGCAGTAGTCAGATGATCCGTCTGTGAGCCAGCCTTCGATCGCAAGGCAACAACAAAGCACGGCGGAAGGAACGAAATATCACGGCCTCGCCCGAGCTGATAATCCTGCGTCACCGCATCGATGACCACCGGTTCTCTACTCACTCTAGCCTTGCTCAGCGCGTGGCAGATGGACGGCCACTCGCCTCTTGAAGCTCGACCTGCTGCACCCACATCAACTCCCTCATCCTCTTCCTCTCCCCCGGCAGATCCATGGTGGATTGATGGATCGGCAGCCGACCACTGAGCAGTGGCGGTGGACGAGCTGCTGGAGGAGGGAACCCGTCGCTGCCGCCTATGGCAAAACAAATCCACCGTCCACCCACCCCCCTCATGAGCTACTGTGCTTCTTCCCCGACGAGCCACGCGCGGCGCAGCCGCCGACGCCGTCGTCGTATAATCACTTAGCTGCGTGGGGTTGCCCAAGAATCCCTTCCTCCTCTGCCGGACATAGAGGAGGGGTTCCGGGGGGGGGGGGGGGGGGGGGGGCGACAGCGGCCCGGCGGTGGGTGACGGCGCGACGGTGCGGCGAGGCGGCGACGGCGCCGCCGTGGCCGCGGGCGGCAGGCAGGCGGTGGGCAGGGTTGGCGGCGGGGGCGTCGTGGCCCGACGAGTTAGGGTGGCGGCGACGCGGGGACGGCGGCGGCTTGACGGGCGGCGGTGGCGAGTGCGGGCGGCGCGGCGAGACTGCGAGGCGCCGCCGGCCGCCGGAGGTGGTTGTGGGCGGGGGCGGGGAGGGTGCGGCGGGCAGCGACGACGCCGGGAGGCGACGAAGCGGCGGGGCTGGTGGTTTGCTCGGCGGGGGAGGCGGTCGGCGTGAGGAAGAAGAAGCCGGCTGGGGTGGGCTACGGGCGACTTCTGTCCGCCCAGGGCGTCAGCGACGGCCCCCCGCTGGAGGAGAGGGCCGGAAGCAAACGATGGTGGTGAGCAGCTAGGCTAGAGCAACTTTGATGAGGAGCGTAATAATCTTTTCCCTTTCCTGTTATTTTCCCATTTCAGGCTCCAATCTTTTACATAAAGAGACCAAGCGAGTACTACCAAGATAATTGATACCGGTAGGTCGCCGATCCGTGGGACAGGATCTGTGAATAGGTTGTTGATATGGTTTTGTCGGCCGGCCTCTTTTCTCTCCATCATGGACTCATGGTAAAGTCAATGTCCATTATGAGGGAAAGCAGATCAGTCTGAGAAAGTGTGCATACAGTTCACTCATCCGGCGAAACATGTGCATCGTTGCATGCACGTACAACGCACACTTTCTAAATAATAGTCACCTCGAAAGGAGGTGCAAAGCACGGTCACTCAGTACGTCCTAGCCTAGCTTGCTGCTTCCGATGGAGCTGTCTCCGTGGGCTTCCTTCCTCGCCATCGTGCTGGCGGCTCTGCTCGTGTTATTAACCGTCTTATTGTTGGTATTTCTTACGTCACAGATAAATCCGCAAGCGCACGGAATACCGTTGTAGCACTTCACCCGGGAGTATTCCAAGGTATCGTATTTGTTTTCCCCAAGGAACGGAGTTATTCTACCGCAAGGCAAGTTTTACCCAAGGACAACCAAGACAACTAGCAGCTTAGGATTGAGAGGGTGGTTATTATCTAGATATTTCTAAGGCTAGACGAATTCAGGTTCTACTCGTCTACTTCGAGCACCGGCTTAGGCTTTGGTCTGCCAAGCCACTCCGGCTAAGGCTCTACTATGTACCCGAACGTGGAGGGTTCCTTTGGATGGACAGGGCTGTCACTTCCT
This sequence comes from Eragrostis curvula, assembly GCA_007726485.1. NCBI lineage: Eukaryota > Viridiplantae > Streptophyta > Magnoliopsida > Poales > Poaceae > Eragrostis > Eragrostis curvula. The sequence goes on from CM017443.1 coordinate 31,048,978, forward strand.
GCCACCTACCTCTACAAACCGTGGAGCACACAGCGGTCAAAGGCAACATCCAGCCTAGACACCACGTCTATGCTATCGATCACTACTCTAGTCCCGGCCTAATACTGATTCAGAGAACTAGAGCACTCCTTGCGGAGCGACGATCCCGTTGAACGAGTATAACAAGAATTATGCCTAGACGAATGATAAAGCTCAATAGATAGATAATCACCACGTATAATCACTAGAAGTGTTTACACGCCAAGGTAAAAGAATAGGAACTAAACCTCCAATGAAAAGAGGAGGAGAACTCCTATCTCTTCCTTGCCCTCTCTCCTATTCTACTAATATACAAGAGGCTCTCGGCCTGTGGATTGGAAATGAGGAGAGTCTTGTGTCTTGTGGTGTGTTGTTGTGTTGAGAGAGGGGGGGTACCCCTTTATTTATAGCCTTGGAAGGTCGGCAACTTTGAGGCGGTTCCCGAGGTCGGTGACAATTAATGCAGTGGGAACCGACCTCCAGAGGTCGGTTGTGAACAGCCATAAAAAGATGGGCCAGGGGGCCTCCCTGTCAGGTCGGCCGACCTGGCCAGGGGGGGTCGGCCGACCTGGCCTGGGCCCCACTGGGCCTGGTCCTCCTCTGGCTCCTTCCCCTGGCTATGTATGTGCCCAATTCACTTGCATTCTTTGGTCTTGAAGCCTGGTTCTGTGGTTTTGGGCTTTTGGACTAAATTCTTTAGTCCGGGGAAAATCCGTCGATTGCAAAGTCCATGTTTAGTGCCTGTTTTCCCCTGTTTTTATATGAATTGCACCTGCACTCATAATTTCACCAAGACTAGTGGAATTTGTTAGAAATAAGCCCTATGTCTACCCTTGGTGATGGTGTTAGTTCCAAAAGGTGCATAAAGTTGACGGTAAAAAAGGGTCGTAAGGACCGTCAACACTTATATATGACTCTTTGGATCGTTTCCGAGAATTTTGTTTTGGTTCGGAATACCAATAATATTTTACCATTTTATGATGTATTAGTCTAGCCAACCAAATATATTTTATATTTTAAATAAGCAATAAATTAAGAGTGGACTAAGCCTAATGTTAGCATTATCTGTTGGTTAACCCTTGCGTGCATTAGTTAGTTTTCGCATATGTTTATCAGTTAGCAGTTCAGTTAGCAGTTTGCTTAAGTGTAGCGCTGACGCATGCTCAGTCCATGCGGAGCGAGTCTTTCGCGTCGTGCGCACGCCCGCACAAGGTGCTGTTCGTGGCGTGCGTGTAGGAGGCCACTCTGGCCACGAGTCCCTGTAAATTGTGTCCTTTATATTCTGCAAGATAAACCAGAAAACGCTGCTCAGTTGTTAGCGGCACCAAAACACTTCTCTCCATTGTGTCGCGTTGAGTTCGTGTGTGTTTGCAGGAGCTCGCCGTCGTTTCCACGCCGGCGCTCTCCAACAAGTGTTTTGGTACTCGATGACGTCCCCTTCTTCCGGCTCGACGGCGTGCCACAGCCCCTGCGCCTGCATGTTCACGCGCATCAACACGGACCACTCGTTGTTGTTGGTACGGGTGAGCGTCGGGTACTGCACGGTCGCGCTCGTCTCCTTCATCACGCGCTCGACGACGGTGTGGCAGCCGTTGTCACGGCACCGCCCTCTCGGAGGCGGGGAAGGAGAGCGCGGGACGCGGCGACGCCGGATCGGCAAGCGGGAGAAGGTCCTGTCTGGACCGTAGGACTCCGACATGGCCGCCCAGGAACGCTTACGGCTCTGATGCCACTTGTTGGAGAGCGCCGGCGTGGAAACGACGGCGAGCTCCTGCAAACACACATGAACTCAATGCGACACAATGGAGAGAAGTGTTTTGGTGCTGCGAACAACTGAGCCGTAAGCGTTCCTGGGCGGCCATGTCGGAGTCCTACGGTCCAGACAGGACCTTCTCCCGCTCGCCGATCCGGCGTCGCCGCGTCCCGCGCTCTCCTTCCCCGCCTCCGAGAGGGCGGCGCCGTGACGACGGCCGCCGCACCCTCGTCGAGCGCGTGATCAAGGAGACGAGCGCGACCGTGCAGTACCCGACGCTCACCCGTACCAACTACAACGAGTGGTCCGTGTTGATGCACGTGAACATGCAGGCGCAGGGGCTGTGGCACGCCGTCGAGCTGGAAGAAGGGGACGTCATCGAGTACCGGGAGGATAGGCTGGCGTTCGCCGCCATTCTCCGGTCCGTGCCGGCGGAAATGCTGTCGGCGCTCGGTCAGAAAAAGACCGCGCGCTCCGCCTGGGAGGCCATCAAGTCACGCCGTGTTGGCGTGCAGCGTGTTCGCGAGGCGAACGCTGAACAGCTGCGGAAGGAGTTCGCCGAGATCGGGTTCAAGCCCGGCGAAACCGTCGATGATTTCTCCATGCGCATCACCGGCCTCGCCAGCAACATCAGCGTGCTCGGCGGGAAGATCACGGAGGCGGAGGTGGTCAAAAAGATGCTTCACGTCGTCCCCGACTACCTCGAGCAGGTGGCCATCTCGATCGAGACTCTCCTCGATCTCGACGAGCTGTCCATCGAGGAGGTGACCGGTCGCCTTCGCGCGGTCGAGGAGCGGAAGAAGAAGCCGTCCACCGTCGACAAGGAGGACCGTCTCCTCCTCACGGAGGATGAGTGGCTTGCCCGCCTCCGGATCCGCGAATCCGGCGGCAACGGCGGTGGATCGAGCGGTGGCGGTTCCACCCCCGCCAAAGGTGCCAAGAAAGGAGGTCGTGGGCGCGGTCGTGGACGCGGGAAAGAAGGAGAGAAGAAGGAGGCCGAAGCCGGGCCGGACCGGTGCCTGAACTACGGGAAGAAAGGCCACTGGGCCAAGGATTGCAGAGGCAAGCCCAAGGCCCAGGGCAAGGCCCATGTGGCCCAAGTGGACGACGACGATGAGGCGTCCCTCTTCCTGGTGAGTGCCTGCGCAGTCTCCATTCAATCCAATTCCGCATCGCCGCCGCCGCCGCAGTCGCCGCCGGTGATCCCCACCCTCGCCGGGGCTGCGGCGGTCCCCACTCCAGATGAGCTGCAGGTGGTGCCGCTGTGCCTCGGCGCATCGGCGGTCACCAAGGTGGAGATCCACGAGGAGCGCGTGTTCGCGCAGATCGGGGAAGAGGGGGAACGCGACCACCGGCGCTGGGTCCTGGACACTGGGGCCACCAATCACATGACTGGCTCCAGGGCGGCGTTCGCCGACCTCGACGCCGGCGTGCGCGGGGCTGTCCGCTTCGGCGACGGCTCCGTGGTGGAGATCGAGGGACGGGGCACCATTATCTTCACCGGCAAATCCAGTGAGCACCGGCAGCTCACCGGAGTGTACCTCATCCCCAGGCTGATGGCGAACATCGTCAGCCTCGGCCAGCTCGACGAGGAAGGCTGCAAGGTCGACATCGAGCGAGGGGTGCTGCGCATCTACGACAAGCGCCGCCTCCTCCTCACCAAACTCCGGCGCACGGCGAGCCGGCTCTACATCCTGGAGCTGAACATTGACCGCCCGGTCTGCCTCTCGGCGAGGACTGAGGAGGCCGCATGGCGGTGGCATGCCCGGCACGGCCACCTGAACTTCCCGGCGCTCAGGAAGCTGTCGAAGGAGGAGCTGGTGCGCGGCCTGCCGGCGATCGAGCAGGTCTCGCAGCTGTGCGACGGGTGCATGGTCGCCAAGCAGCGCCGCACGCCGTTTCCCCAGGAGGCCAACTACCGCGCGGAGGAGCTGCTTGGCCTCGTCCATGGCGACATCTGCGGACCAGTGACGCCGGCGACACCCGGTGGCAAGAAGATGTTCCTGCTCCTCGTCGACGACAAGAGCAGGTTCATGTGGATCGTGCTCCTTGAGGCGAAGCATGAGGCGGCCGAGGCAATCAAGCATGTCCAGGCGCTGGCGGAGACAGAGTGCGGGCACCAACTCCGTGTCCTGCGCATGGACAGGGGGGGCGAATTCACCTCGTCCTCCTTCAAGCAGTACTGCGACGAGGTCGGCGTGCACCGTCACCTCACGGCGCCCTACTCCCCACAGCAGAACGGGGTTGTGGAGCGCCGGAATCAAACCATCGTCGGCACCGCCCGGAGCATGATGAAGGCGGCCGGCATGCGGGGGTACTTCTGGGGTGAGGCAGTACTCACGGCTGTGTACCTGTTGAACGGATCACCGACGAGAAGCCTGGAGGGACGGACGCCGTACGAGGCGTGGCACGGCAAGAAGCCGGCAGTACATCACCTGCGGGTGTTAGGATGCGTCGCGTACATGAAGAGCACTCGTCCACAGCTCGCCAAGTTCGACAACCGTGGCACCAAGGTTGTCTTCATCGGCTACGAGTCAGGCACGAAGGGGTACCGCATCTACGATCCAGTGCGCAACCGGGTCCACGTCTCGCGCGACGTCGTGTTCGACGAGAACGCGTACTGGAAGTGGAACGAGGATGGCGCTGAGGAGGAGGAGAGCGCGGAGCCGTTCACGGTGGAGTACATCGTCTCTGCACCGGCAATCATCCCCAACGCGCCGCGTACACCATCACCAGCCGCGGCGATGCCCGTACAAGCTTCACCAGCCGCAGCGACGCCGGAGCAGCCGGTCCCAGAGCCGGTAGAACACGCAACTCCGCCGACAACTGACGCTGCACTTGATGCGGATGCGAACGACGACGTGGTGCCTCGGTACCGCCTGGTCGACAACCTGGTGGGCGCGTCCGCACCGCCCGGGCTGGCCTGGCGTGCGCTGGACATTGCTGAACTCCACGCCATCAGCGCGGAGGAGCCTAGCTCATTCTCTGAGGCCGAGCAGAGTGAGTGCTGGAGGAAGGCCATGATCGAGGAGATGACGTCCATCACGGACAATCAAACCTGGAGCTTGGTGGAGCTCCCCCATGGGCACCGAGCAATCGGTCTCAAATGGGTGTTCAAGCTGAAGCGCAATGAAGAAGGAGCCGTGGTGAAGCACAAAGCGCGTTTGGTGGCAAAGGGGTATGTGCACAAGCAGGGAGTTGATTTTGAGGAGGTGTTCGCTCCTGTGGCTCGACTCGAGTCAGTTCGCCTACTGCTCGCCGTCGCCGGTCACTTCGCGTGGGAGGTCCATCACATGGACGTAAAGTCCGCCTTCCTCAACGGCGAGCTCCAGGAGACGGTGTTCGTGCAGCAGCCGCCCGGGTTCGTCGACGCCAACCACCCCGGCAAGGTCCTGCGCCTGCACAAGGCGCTCTACGGGCTTCGTCAAGCACCTCGAGCCTGGAACGTGAAGTTGGACAGCTCGCTGCTGTCGCTCGGGTTCACGCGGTGTGCCTCGGAGCATGGCATGTACACTCGTGGTTCCGGAGAGCTGCGGCTGATCGTGGGCGTCTACGTCGACGACCTCATCATCACCGGTGGGAACCTCGACGTCCTTGGCCAGTTCAAGTCAGAGATGAAGAGGCTGTTCAAGATGAGCGATCTTGGTGCCTTGAGTTACTATCTTGGCATCGAGGTGCACCAGAGCGCGGCTGGAATCTCCATCAGCCAAGGCGCGTACGCCCAGAAGATATTGGAACGGGCTGGGATGCTTGAGTGCAATCCGCGCCGCACTCCAATGGAGGCACGCCTGCACCTCTCCAAGACTGGTACGACGCCGGGGATCGACGCCACCAGCTACCGCAGCATCGTTGGGAGCCTGCGGTACCTCGTCAACACTAGGCCTGATCTGGCCTACTCCGTGGGCTATGTGAGCAGATTCATGGAAGCGCCGCGTGAGGAACACATGACGGCGGTGAAGCGCATATTGCGTTACATCGCCGGAACAGTGAACTGGGGCGTGTTCTACGCCGCAGGGAAGAAGAAAGGAAGTCAGCCGTGTCTACTGGGCTTCAGTGACAGTGACATGGCTGGGGATGTCGACGACAGGAAGAGCACCAGCGGGATGATCTACTTCCTCTCCGACAACCCCATCACATGGCAGTCGTCAAAGCAGAAGGTGGTCGCTCTCTCATCTTGTGAAGCTGAGTACATCGCTGCATCGGCGGCAGCCTGCCAGGGCGTCTGGCTGGCGCGTCTTATGGCGGAGCTCTTGGGTTGTGATGCTAGCACGCCAGTCCTGATGGTGGACAACAAGTCCACGATTTCTCTGATCAAGAACCCTGTTCTGCACGACCGGAGCAAGCACATAGAGACAAGATATCACTACATCCGGGAGTGTGCTGAGCGTGGCCTGATCACCGTCGAGTTCATCCGCACGGAGGAGCAGCTTGGAGACATTTTCACCAAGGCACTCAGTCGCATGAAGTTCGAGGAGCTGCGCTCGAAAATTGGAGTCCACCAAATAAAGTAAGCATGCCGCAAGGCTTAGGAGGAGTTTGTTGGTTAACCCTTGCGTGCATTAGTTAGTTTTCGCATATGTTTATCAGTTAGCAGTTCAGTTAGCAGTTTGCTTAAGTGTAGCGCTGACGCATGCTCAGTCCATGCGGAGCGAGTCTTTCGCGTCGTGCGCACGCCCGCACAAGGTGCTGTTCGTGGCGTGCGTGTAGGAGGCCACTCTGGCCACGAGTCCCTGTAAATTGTGTCCTTTATATTCTGCAAGATAAACCAGAAAACGCTGCTCAGTTGTTCGCAGCACCAAAACACTTCTCTCCATTGTGTCGCGTTGAGTTCGTGTGTGTTTGCTGGAGCTCGCCGTCGTTTCCACGCCGGCGCTCTCCAACATTATCTTGCCGTGTGCCAAAAAATATCGGCACCACCGATAAGGTCCGGGAAAAAAATCAAGGCTCCTTCCTATCATGTGAAAACCGAACATGATTATCGGCAGTCGACACATACGCACAATCAATTACCACATTAGTGAGTCAAAAAGAAAAAAAATACTAGTTAAGGAAAATAATAAAAAATACATTTACCCAACATTGAATAATACATGCTCTAAGATTTGATGGAGTCGCGATGAATATTGGCTTTTTAGATTAATTACACATTAATAATTCACACTTACAACACACACTCACATTTATGAATGCACATACGTGGGGATCGGATATTGATAGATTACACTGTGAAGACATTTACAGTACACATCATGACCACGTTTTAATCAGCTGGGGCATTATTTGGCATCTCGTCCCGTCGTAAGCAATTCATGCATACCAAAAATGGAATCAATCTCAATCGCGACATGACTATATAAAGTGAGTCAGGCACGACACCAAAGGTAGCGCTGCTGCTCTGATCTATAAATTGGCCACTTCACCTCTTCATCAGAGCGTCCAAATTAAAAATGGAATCAATCTCAATCCCAACGTTTACCGACTTCAAAAGACTGCTTCTGTGCTAATGCAATCCTACATACAGAGACTTCTTTATTTTGTTTTTGTGTATGTTCATAAACAAGTGAGATGTTTTCATTTCTTATGTCTTCTACAGTTATAAAATATCATCCCTTTCTGAGAAACGCATAAATAAATAATGGTTAGAATCGAAGGGTTCGCCAAGACTCACATGAGGATGGCCTCATTTTGTGTTTCGCACAGGGGCCTCAAAATCTCAAGTACGGCCCTGGTCCTAGCCTGGCTAGCTGCTTCCGATGGAGCTGTCTCCGTGGGCTTCCTTCCCCGCCGTCCTGATGGCGGCTCTGCTCGTGCTGGTAACCGTCTTATACTGGCACAGCTCCAAGAACAACCTCTGAAAAATTATCAGTATTATTCTATACTATATTAAATTTGAACTAAAATAGATTGTCTTTAATGTTCGAAATTTAGGGATGAAAGTAAAACCGGCATTTATCGGCTAACCAAGGCTCATTACCAGCTTCTCCGAAATGATGTGAATTGATGTACCAAAAAATGAAAACAAAAGTAGAAGTATTTGGTAGAAATGAAAACGATTTTAGACTCTTTCGATCGTATTCGACAATTTCTATTTTGGTTCGGAAATACCAGTGATATTTTAATTACCGTTTTATAGTAGTCTAGCCAACCAAATATATATTATATTTCAAATAAGCGATATATCAAGAGTGGACTAAGCCTAATGTTATATAGCATTATCTTGCCCCGTGGTGCAGGTCGTGCAGCATCGTGCCCACCTCCTCGCCACGCGCGTGCTCGTGCAGCTTGAGTTGTTTCGCGCTAAGATGCTCAGCTTGCCACAGTTTACGCCCCTTGTCTGGTACCTAAAACCAGGTACCCGCGATTACCCACATAAACTCACAATTATACACAAATGACCAAGGACTGGACCAAAGGCCATGGTCGTCTCCACAGGAACCAAGGTCAAGCCCAGCCCACGACGTTTGACACGGCCCACGGCCGGAAAGGCCGCACGAGCAAAGAACGGCCCGATTCCTCGACCGACCTCCCGACCCCCGGGGGTCGGGGAAAAACTCCGCCCCGGCCGACCCCGGGTGCCCGACCCCAGCCTCCGACCGAAGGGGTCGGACCACCAGAGTCGGGGCTTGGCCGGTGGAGCGCATTAAATGGGCAGCAAGTGGGCGCCCTTCGACACTACCCGAAGACGTGAACCGCATGCCCCGCACGTCCCACAGGGACGTTTGACAGCGGTCAAGCCGCTTCTCCATGCGATAACAGTGCGAGCCGTAGCTGAACAGGGTCGAACAATACATGAACAGGGCACGGACATCCCCGCCGCGGTTGAACTATAGCAGCCGTCGCCGCCCACGCCCGGGGGAGAAGGCGTCGAGGACGGACGCACCCATCCCTGCTGAGCCGCCTGCCTACATCGAGCTACTTATCAATTCTCTTGCTTTCTTTTTCTTTTTTCCTCCATCCTTGTAACAGTCAACTCTCCCTTGACAGATAAAAAGGGGAGCTTGACTCGCGGCTGGGGGACCGCATTCTCACTTTCTCATTCATACACACACTCACTTCGGCCTTGCGATGCACGCAAGGACGAACTCCATGAACACTTAGAGACTTGGGAACCTCTTCCTCTCTCGAAAAATCGTGTAACCCCTACTACGAGCAACACGAACCGAACCAACTCACTGGACGTAGGGCTTCGATCGCCCGAACCAGTCTAATCCCTTGTGTCTTCCTCACTCTCTCCAATCAACCAAAGCGCGTAGTCTAAATTCACTCGTCGGCCAAATTTCTCAACGCCGGCAGTTGGCGTGCCAGGTAGGGGACCTCTGCGCGCTACGGTTGCGATTCTCGCCGCCTTCGATGGTGGCCGCATCGTCGACGAACGGCGCTCGCGGGCCGCGCCGCAGGGCGGCTCAGGACGTTGCCAACTCAGGCGAGAGCGGACTCTTGCCCACTCCGCTCTTCCCTCAGCACCAGGTCATCCGATTTGGAAGCCTGGAGTTCGAGGCCGACTACACCGGCCGCCTGCAGCTGACGCAGGACTACCCACCCCTCATCGGGAGGGGATCTCAGACCGTCCATCCCCGGCTAGCCCGGGACATGGACGGCACCGACCACGAGGTGCGCTTGGAGGCACACTTCGGCCCAGATCCGCGGCCCGACGAGTACCGCCACGTGCAGTACACACTCGCGTCTGCGGCCCGCCAATTCCATGGCCAGCCGCCGTACCCACCGGAGGAGGAGTTCTGGGGGCGTCTTTACGCTCTTTCCCAGCACTGCGGCGCATGATGGAGTGGCTCTACCAGCTGATCACCACCCATCACACACCCACGCCCCAAGCTAATGGGTGTCCTCGGGGTGCGCCAGGGCCCGACACCAACCGCCCCCGTGACCCACCGTCTCTGCAGGTGGCGCGGACGCGGTCACCGCCCTCTGCGCTCGGGATGGTGATCGCGAACGCTGTCGTCCCCCGCGAACACAGCGGCCTCCCATGCCACATCGAGGCATACCTTGGCTTGGAACCATGTGTATCCAAGTGCCGGCGCATTTTGTACGCGTTGGCGAACATTTTGGTGCAGCTCGAAGAATGGGGACACCTCCCGCCAGAATCCGATTTCTGGCGGCAGGGCGTCCCTCTGCCTCATGGGCTCCGCAACGCCGCGGACCAGTTTGAGCTCGAGCTTACCCGCCGCCTCCCGTCGGCGGCAAGGGCGGGCCCGCCCATGGCAGAGGCGATGCGACGCGACCCGGTCGTTTCACCCCCTTTTCCCGCCGCGGCCGAGGAGTGGCCCGGGGCCCGCGCCCTTCGCTCCGACACCAGCGCCGACTCCGACTCCGAGTCCGACCTCCTCGACGAATGCTTCAATCTCGGCGGCTACGACCTGGCACGAGACTGCTGCATGGTCAGCAGCGCCGAGGGCCACGTCAAGGACTTGGGGGATGGAGGGGACGAGGAGAACGGCGACGAGAACGACGTCGACTCGATGGGAGCCCAACCTCCTCCGGTACTCGTCGACCCGGCGCTCCACGATGTCTGCCAGCTCCTTGCGCGGGAGCGGGAGCTGCAGGACCACGAATGACTCCTGAGACAGGAGCATGAAGTCATCAAGCATGAGTTGGCGCAACGCCGGAACCAGGCGCGAGCCAGGGCCCGGCAAGTTCAGCAGCAGATCGTCGACGACGCTGGAGGGGACCTCCCGCGCTTTCCGCGGGCTAGACAGAACATTGCGGCGGCGACGGCTCTGCTGCGACGGATGCAGACGCCAATGACCCCAGAGGAGCGGCAAGACCGAACGGAACTCGAGAGCCTTCTCCGACTCGCTGCGGACCAGCAAGCCGAAAGCTCCCTGTCTCGGCGACGGGGGCGTAGCTCCGGTGCACCCGCCACGAGTGACCGCGACGGCGAGGCCTCGGTTTAGCAGACCCCACCTGCAGGAGGGCGAAACCTACCCCCATCCACCAACGCACTGGCAACATCAAGGATGCTCGCGTGGTGCTCGAGGTGCGACGACGCGCACAAGGACATGATCAGCAACATCAGCCGGTCAACCATGGCTACTCCGCACGTCGCGGAGGCCGGTATGACCCCCAGGAGGACCGGAGCCCGAGCCCACCGCTGGCGGGTCCCCGGGCATTTGGAGAAGACATCTTGCGCGCACCGGTTCCCCAGCGGTACCGCGCGCCAGGCAACATCACCAAGTACTCTGGTGACTCGAATCCTGCCACGTGGCTGGAAGACTATCGGCTGGCCTGCCAAGCCGGTGGTGCAGACGATGACCTGTTCATCATCCGCAACCTGCCACTCTACCTTGCCGACTCCACCCGCGCATGGTTGCAACACCTCCCGAGATGATGCATCCAAAGTTGGGCGGATCTCAAGGAGATCTTAGAAGGGAACTTCCAAGCGACGTACGAGCGACCCGGGAACTCCTGGGACCTCCGCAGCTGCAAACAGAAGCCCGACGAGTCGCTGCGAGAGTACATCCGATGCTTTTCCAGGATGCGCAACTCCCTCCCCAACGTCGTCGACGCCGACGCCATCAGCGCGCTCCTAACGGGAACCAGGAACAAGTCGTTGGTCCACAAGCTGGGGCGCAAGTGCCCCTCGACCACCAAAGAGCTACTGGACATCGCCACAAGTCACGCCTCAGGGGAGGATGCAGTCGGAGCTCTCTTTGAGCGTCCGGCTGGAAAAGCCAAGAGGACGGACGTGGCTGGCGCCGCGAGCCCGTCCGTCCAGTCGGGGAACAAGAAGAAGAAGAAGGGCAACCTCCTTCGGCAGGAGGCATCCCTCGTGGCAGCCGTCGAGCGCAAGCCCAAGCAGAAGGCCACCAACGAGGCAATGCCCGACCACTTCGAGAAGTTGCTTGAGGGACCGTGCCCGAACCATTCGTTCCCCGTCAAGCATTTGTACAAGGACTGCGACCTCATGCGTAAGTTCCTCGCCGGACCGCCCAGGAGGCACGACGCAAAGTTGTCCGACTCCAAGGGAGGGGAAGGCGACAAAGAGCCCGAGGGTCCGTTCCCCGAGACCAACGCGGTCCTCATGATCTTCGGCGGACTGGATGCCTGCCTGCCCAAGCGCCGACAGAAGGTGGAGCGCCGGGAGGAGTACACCATGGAGCCGACGGCCCCGGAGGTCCTCAAGTGGTCAAGCACTGTGGTCACCTTCGACCTCTCCAACCACTCCGACCGTGTCCATCGGCCGGGACGCTACCCGCTTGTCGTCGACCCCATTGTCGCATTGACAAGACTCACCAAGGTGCTCATGGACGGGGGTAGCAGCCTCAACATCCTGTACGCCGAGACCCTCGACACCATGGGAATTGATCGCAAGAGAATCCGACCCACGGGGGCTCCATTCCACGGGATTGTCTCGGGAAAGCAAGTGGTACCACACGGACAGATCGACCTGCCCGTGACCTTCGGCGCGCCCGAGAACTTCCGCACCGAGACCCTCACCTTCGAGGTGGCGGATTTCCCGGGCGCATACCATACCGTTCTGGGTCGGCCGTGCTACGCGAAGTTCATGGCCGTCCCAAACTACACTTACCTTAAGCTCAAGATGCCGGTACCCAAGGGAGTCATCACCGTCAGCACCTCTGTACAGAGGGCGTACGAGGTCGACCTCGAGAACTGCAACCTCGCAACCGCGCTGGCCCACAAGGAGGAGCTGCCAACCGTCAACCAGGTGGAGGAGGGTGACGCGCCGGACACGAAGAAGACGACGGGCTCCTTCGACCCCGACCACGACACCAAGTCGATCCCGCTCAACCCTTCTGACCCCAACAGCAAGGTGGTGCTGATTGGGGCCAAGCTCTTCGACAAATAAGAAAGCGCGCTCGCGGACTTCCTCCGCACCAACCAGGACATATTCGCGTGGAAGCCTTCCGACATGCCGGGCATTCCTCGGGAGGTCGCTGTTGGTATTTCTTACGGTCACAGATAAATCCGCAAGCGCACAGAGAAAACCGTTGTAGCACTTCACCCGTGAGTATTCAAGGGTATCGTATTTTCCACAGGGAAGGCGGTGGTTTACGAGATAGCAAAGTTCATAATCACATAACTAATAATATACCAAGGTCTAAACAGGGGTAAGGATAATAATAAGGGGTAGTAGTGACAACACAACCAGAGCAATCCAATCTAACTCTAGAACTAAGCCTAGGCTAAGCGGGGTTAAGAAGAGAGCCGAGATGGGTCCTTATGTACTTCTTATATTCCTGCTCATGCAACACATACAAGTCTAAGCTCTATGTCAACCTGGAACAAGGGGGGTAACCAGCAGGGCTGTCACCACCTACCGGCATTCCTTCTACCAGGCAATCAAGGCTATCTACCGTAGAACAAAGAGGATTAGGCACAGCAGGGCTGTCACCACCTACCGGCAACCCTCTACCAGGACACGTGACACTAGGGCTATTAAATCCCTATGCCAGTCCTAGGGTCACGTGACAGCAAGGCAATTAAGTCATCGCTGCCAGACCTTCTCTTGTTCAAGCAGACAACCAAACACCCAAAGCTGTTTATCAACCTAAGCACCACGCTCACATTGCTAAACAGTACTCTCGATTCCCATGGGACTTTGACCCTTCGGATCATCAAGTCGGGAATAAGAGTACACCTAATCCTGACCCGACGGATCAACAGATCAAGTGCTAGAACATGCATGACTCTGACCCTACGGATCATCAAGTCAATGGGTGAGACATGCGTAACTCTAACCCTGCGGATTAACAAGCTACGATCTATATCGCACATAACTCTAACCCTACGGATTAACAAGTTATGGGCCCGAGCATGTCTCACCACTTCATGCATGAATCGAGTGTAAGGACATAAACGAATGAATAAAGGCATGTCAAGCATGAAGCAACCAATCATGACTAGATAACAACCACATAGAAAGCACATGGCTATCATACTAGTATAATCATAAGTCATAAGGAATAAAGAAGATAATTCTATTGAGGTGGACCTTGATACTTACTACGATGAACGACGAACGAGCGATGAACGAACGACGAACAATATATTATTAGCAAGTATCCTCAAGATACAAGATTGGGCTAAGTCCTCACAAAGGGAGGATAGCCCTCTCCTCTACCAAACTCTCCCCTCTACTCCTCTACAGCCTAGAGACTAGTCTAATGCTAGAGAATGGATTCCTCTTGGTGTCAATGTGTGTTGTCTTGTGTTGTGTGAGGAGGGGGGTACCCCTTATTATATAGCCTCCAAGGTCGGTGGAATTGAGTCGGTTCCGCGAGGTGGTATCATTGATTGCAGGGGGAACCGACATTGCAACGTCGGTTGCGAACCGCCATAGAAGAGTGGGCCTCAATGGGCTTTAGGGGGGGTCGGCCGACCCAGCCAGGGGGGGTCGGCCGACCTGTGGCTGGCCCCACCTGGGCTGGGCCTTGGCAGGTGGCCTCCCCTCTGTTTCTTGACCTTGTTCCCGAGTGCTATGGGTAGACTTGAGTGTTTCTCTCGGTTATTGGGCCCTTGGAAGATATCTTTATTCCGGGAAAAAATGTGTTTCCAGGATTTGGAGTTTTGGGCCTCTTTTCCCTCGGGTTTGTATAGGATTCATCTTGATTGCACCTGCACCCATAAATTCACCAACACTCGTGGAAATCGTTAGTAATAAACTCCTACCACTATGTTTGGTGTTTACTTTGATTCCATTTGTGCAGGTGTTTGACGGTCAAAATCGTGCCGTAACGACCGTCAACAGTCGCCGAGCATTCCCACTGCATCAAGTCGGGCTCTCGACCCGTCAAGCAACATCTCCTCCGCTTCGACAAGGAAAAGCACAAGGCCATCGGTGAGAAAATAGCTAAACTCTTAGCAGCAGGCTTTATTAAGGAAGTGTATCACCCTGATTGGCCAGCTAATCCTATACTTGTTCGTAAGAAGAACAGTAAATGGAGAATGTGTGTTGACTATATGAATCTTGTTGACGGTCGTTACGGACCAATTTCGACCGTCAATTAGCTCAATAAATAAGAAGGACTGAGCATTTCTTACACGCATTTTATTTAAGAATAACCTATTTCCACATGTACCTCTAGATTTTAGTGTGCAGGTGGAATAAGGGAGAAATCCAGGTGAAATCATGGCCCAAGGCGACGAAACAACACTTTTACAAACACGACGTTCGCCGCGGGCATACAACTCCAAGACAAAAGGCCAAATCTCGTCAAAGTCCAACACAACTAAGGCCAAATGCACCTGGACCAGAGAAGTAGACCCAGAGGGGGAGCCACCTACCAAAGCCCAGCCCAGGAGGGGCCAGTCACAGGTCGGCCGACCCCCCCTGGCCAGGTCGGCCGACCTGGCAGGGTGGCCCCCTGGGCCCATCTTTTTGTGGCGGTTTGTAACCGACCTCTGGAGGTCGGTTCCCCCTGCATTAAATGCCACCGACCTCGGGAACCGCCTCAAAGTTGCCGACCTTCAAGGTCTATATAAGGAGGGATACCCCCCCTCCTTTCAACACACACACACACACACCACAACAGAAGGATCATTCCCTCCTCTCCTCACGCTAGAGCTAGAGACTCTTCTAGGTAGTGCTAGGCTGAGTAGTGGGCTGCCTCATTGCTCCCAAAGTCTTGTGGAGAATTGGGTATAGCTCTTGTATCCTCTCTTTGTAAGACTTGTTCTTCGTATAATGGAATACATTCGTTCATATAGTTGTTATGTGCTTAGTAGTTTGATCATGATCCTGCATGAATGTTCATCGTTCGTTCATGTTTGTTCATCGCTCGTTCATGTTTGTTCATCGTTCGTTCATCGTTCATCGATGATCGCTAGTAAACATACATCGAGCGTTCCTTGTTCGTTCATGCTTGATTATCGATTATTCTTGCATGTACTTAATTGATCGTCGTTCGTCGCTCGTTCTTGAGCGACGAACGCTTATGCATAACTTAGTGCTTGCTTTGACCCTTTCGTTTAACTCATGCTAGTTAGGCTAGTTGTTCTTATGTTTTGGCATCGGGCCTCTCTGTCCTGCAAAGGTGCTCTAGATTTATCACCCCGTCGATCCGAAGGGTTGGGGGTGCCTCGAGGGATCTAGAGTTGTGGTTAGTGACGCCGGCATGGTGCTGGGGTTGTCTCTCCACCCTTGAGTATGTGCGTGTCCCACGGTTTGTAGAGGTAGGTGGCAGGAAGTGACAGCCCTGTCCATCCAAAGGAACCCTCCACGTTCGGGCACGGCATAGGAGTATGTAAATGCGCCGGAGCCGCGGGGCAGACCCTGCGGATGCTGGACCTCCCGAAGTTGCCTAGATATAAGACGCTTGCTTGCGCTTGCATGATCTTAGATGATAGGTAGAGGCCTTGCACGCTCTATGAATGTTGTACTTTAGGAGTAGTAGCTCACTAGTCTAACTTAGCATTGCTTAGAATTGTCTCTCGCCCTTTTATTAGAGAGAGTGGGAATACCTTTGTGTGTGTCACACTATCCTCAACTATTGAACCTTACCCCTGTTTTGGAATGTGGTTATATCATCTATCATTTGTAACACCATGAGCATAAGTACTCTTGTCAACCATGTCTTCCCTTGGGAAAATATAAATACGATACCCTTGGAATACTCTCGGGTGAAATGCTACAACGGGTTATCCGTCCGCTGGCGGATATTCAATTAACATGATAAACCTTATAATGCATATCTAGTACTTGTTACTAGACGTGGATTATTTGGTTAATAGTGCAAGTGACTCAAACCATAACCCCCGGCGTCTCCCGCAGTCGCGTATTTTCTGCGTGACCGTAAGAGACGCCAACAAGCATTTCTGGCGCCGTTGCCGGGGAAGACATTGGTTAATAAGAATACGATGATTGTTCATAATTACTCTTGAGATGATCTAACCATTGCCCATGCAGGCTAACCTTGATCTGTTTTCTCTTTGATGTGAAAACAGGATAGTGTATGCGTGGATTCGACTTGCCGCAAAACTTCGTTGACAATCCCGAGTCACTTGTGAGGAAGACTCGACCTCGCGTCATCGTCTCCCCTCAAGAACTCACGACAAGCGAACCCGCATCTTCCGCACCATCAACTTCAACAAACATGGCTAACAGGACCCTTCGTGAATACTCCGCGCCCTCCGTCGCCAACGTGCCCGTTGGACCCACTGTCAACGTGGGTGACGAAGGACTCGACATCAAGTCCAGCCTTATCACTATGGTGCAGGCCATACCCTTTTGTGGGAAGGCCCACGAGGACGCCAACACTCACCTTCAACAGTTCCTAGAGATATGCAACACATCAGCCACAACCGGAGATGCCATCAAACTCCGCCTGTTTCCTCTCTCCCTCCTTGGGAAGGCGAAACAATGGTTCTACAACAACCGTGCAAGCATTGACACTTGGAACAAATGTTGTACAGAGTTCCTCGCTAAGTTTTTCCCGATGGGCAAAACCAATGCCCTTCGTGGAAGAATCTCAAGCTTCCAGCAAGCAACAAATGAATCCATATCCGAGGCGTGGGAGAGGTTCCAAGAATACATATCTGCCTGCCCACACCATGGGATGGAAGAATGGCTCGTTCTTCAACACTTCTACAACGGGTTGACATCAACAACCCGTGGACATATGGATGCCGCTGCTGGTGGAGCTTTCTTCTCCATGACCGTGGCTCAAGCAAAAGAGCTCATAGAGAAGATGGTTTCAAATCAAGGGTGGAGTGACGATCGACTCCAAACACGCTCAAAAGGCATTCACCCTGTCAAAGAGGTGGACATGTTATCCGCCAAACTTGACCTCCTCATGAAGCGCTTGGATGAACACAACTCGAATGGCAGTGTTCGTGCATTGGACTCACGCATGACATGTGAGGAATGCGGGGACACAGGCCATATGGGGAAGGATTGCCCCCACACCCAAGAAGATGCGTTCTACCTGAACAACAACAACGGGTACCGTCCAAATGGAGGCCAAGGATATAATCAAAACCGACCATCCTATCAAGGAGGTAACAATTTTTCTGGCTTTAACAATAATCAGCCTTCCTTGAAAGACTTAGTTTTTGGCCAAGCTAAAATTAACGAATCAATCAATAAAAAGTTTGCTGCCAATGATAAAGTTCTAGAAAATATAAATTCACAGTTAGAAGGTTTTTCCTCTGCTTTCAAAAATCAACTAAGCTTTAATAAATTGATAGAAACTCAAATTGCTCAGCTTGCTGCTCTCGTTCCTTCTGCTAATTCCGGGCAGATTCCTGGGCAACCAGAATCTCCCATTGAAAAAGTTAACGTTATCACTACGAGAGGGGAAATGTTCTCTCGTAAGACTAACCATGCAGGGGAGAACAGGTAAATAAGAGAAGAACCTTCTACAATAAAAGCTGATCCAGGCTTTCCAGTAATCCCTTGTGCAATCAAGAGATTCCACTTCAACTACGCACTGTGCGACCTTGGGGCCAGCGTGAGCATTATGCCCAAGGCAATCTTCGAGCAATTAAAGTATAGGTTCCTCACACCAACAGCGATGCGATTACAATTGGCCGACTCATCCTTTCGCTTTCCAATGGGGATTGCGGAAGATGTGCCGGTATTCATAAGAGGCCACACCGTCCCGGTGAACTTTGTGGTGCTTGACATGGATATTGACAAGGAAACGCCCCTCATCTTGGGACGTCCCTTCCTTAGCACCACAAAGGCCCAAATTGATGTTGGAGTTGGAGAAATCCGCCTCTACATCAATGGGAGGGAGGAAAAGTTCGAGTTTCAACCTCGGAAAGAACAATGCTCGATGATCAAGGTCAAGTATGGGCCAAACACCTCCAACATTCAAGAAGTTGAAGTAACAGCCAGGAAAACGGACAGCCTCATTGCTCTATGGAAGAGCTTGGCAAAGATTGAAAATCCATCGCAGTTTCAACCAAAGAAACCTGCGACCACGAGGCCGGGATTATGGGCCACGAAACCCGTCCCGAAGTCCGAGAAGCCACCTACACAGCCCAAGATCAAACAAGTGTGGCAAGTAAAGAAGGTGCAGCCGTCCTCATCTCCAAGGACAGGGCCGGCACCTCAAGAATGAAACTCATGGAGAAGTCCTTGCTCGCCTGACTAAAAACGGCGAAGCCCTGGCCGACAGGATAATCGGCATTATCATTTCTTTTGATTCCTTTTTGAATTTCTTTTCTTTTTTTCTAAAAATCACCATTTGCATTTTCCCAAACCACTTTGCATTCTTGATTTTCCTCAAAAGATTCTTTTGAATTTTTCCGCCAGCATATTCGCTTTCGTCTTGCCATGCATACAAAAAAAAAATCAATTTTCCAAAAATACTTGGTTCTTCAAAACTTTTCCACTCTTTTGTGCAAAGTTTTGGATTGCCTCTGTACCACTACAATAAGTTTTTCCACATGTTGGAAACTTTCCAACATTTTTCTCTTCTAGTTTCAATTTTTCTGAAAATCATTTGAATTTTTTAGGCATGTTCTTATGTGGAAATCTTTCTGAACAACATTTCCGAGGATTTACTGGACATAGCAGCCAAGGTCATGAACTATATGACCGTTGGAGGCTGTGGGCCAAGAGGGAGAACAAGTGGGCCCAGCAGGGGGTCGGCCGACCCCACCAGGACAGGTCGGCCGACCTGGGGTAGCCGTTGCTGCCCCCTACTTTGTCCCAACGGTCACCTGCCCCCCTCAAACGTTCAAAAACGGCTACATTTCGTGCTATAAATTGGAGTGACCGGCCAGGAGCTCTCTCCCCCTCACACACACTCATTTCACTCCTCATTCACTTCATTCTCAAAGCTCTCAAGATCTCCATTGCTCTCTCTTGTTTCTTGCCTCAAACATTTTCTGCAAAAATCACTTTGGTTTTAGTGTGTTTTCAGTTTGCTTTTGAGGATTGCAAGTTGCGTTCTTACTCACAAGAACAACCGACGGTTTTCGACGATTTGATTTTTCCTAACATAACCCGTTCGGAGTTTTCGTTCTTGTGTTCTTGCTCTCTTTGTGTGCAGCCATGACCGGTGCCAAGAAGCTGTACGGAGCGTTGAAGAGGTCCCTAAGTTCAAAATCAAGTCCAAGCTCTTCACGCCGAAGCACTCGCTCGCGCCCCGCAGTCGAACCACCGCCAAGTCCACCACATGAAGCCGAGGAAGAAGAGCGAGAAGACAACAGCGAGCATCGCCTCCTCGCCGACACCGACCTCGACTTGGTGGGTGAATACGAGATGAACGCCTACGCGCTTCTTCAAAACCGTATCTTTGCTCCTACGCGAGCATTTGACACGGGGCTGCTGCAAAAGACTGGTATGGATGCTGAATTTGCTAAAGTCTTTAAGGCCATAGGGTGGAAGGATTTTGCTAGTGTAGATGAGCCGGGTTCCCGCTTGCTTACACTTCAGTTTTTATGCACCCTACGAGAGGTAGATGAGGGTATTACTTTTCGGTTTTTCCGGGAAGAATACCGTTTGAAATGGAAAGATCTTAGCATACTTCTCGGCTTTAATTCTCGCTGCAATGTTGATATTGATAATGCCCTTCCTGAATTTTCAAAGCTTGCATTTTGGGAAAGGATTACGGGTTTTTCAACATGTGTGCAGCCTAGAACTAATCACATCCATCACCCTATTTTGCGTTTCTTGCACATGTGGATTGGCATCACTCTTTTTCCTAGAAGTGATATTAGAATTGTGCGCGAAGATGATATGAAAATTCTTTATGCTATGGTTGAAAAGATTAAGATTTCTCCTGTCCAATACTTGATTCATCATTGGTTAGAAAATTTTGGGATGATGGGACCAATTGAATGCACCTCGTTAATTACACGTATTGCTGCGGGAGTGGGTGCCTTGCATGATGCTAATGTTGAATATATTTCTACACCCCGCATACTCATAAACGAGGATTATCTTATTCGTGGTCATACACTTAAGCATGGTCCAAATGATTCCCTCATATTTTATTTTGTCGGGTATACAAACGAGTTTCGGTTACCTAACCCGGATCTTCGCTTGTATACTTGCAAAAATCTAACCATTGAGCTCCAAGAAATGGAGAGTGCGCGCAGGAGTATTTCTTCTCGCAGGAGGACGCGCAGGTCGGAGCAGCCATCAAGTTCCGAGGCACCCACACCGCAGCCCATGGCCCATGGCGGCCCGGGGTATTTTCCCGGTGCATACTCAGCCCCGCCACCGCACATGGCCGGGGGCTCGGCGTGGCAAACCTCGGGGCATGACCCAAGGATGTTCACTCCGCAACAACAATGGGAGGAACACTCCTCCGACTCTGGTGCGACTCAAGGTTTCCACCTTGAGCAAGCGATGAACAACCTCTCCGAGCAAATGGGAAGGCTCGAGACCACGGCAGAAAACATCGACTACACGCTCAACCAACACATCCTGAAAACCCATCAGTGGCAAGAGCGCACCGACACCCAGCTCACCAACCTCACCAACATGACGGAGCGGGGACAAGCCGATCTTTCGGCTTACTTTCGCCACATGGGGTTCAATCCACCAAACCCATGAGCAAGAACAAGCTTGGGGGAGGCGCCATACTCCCCACTAAGGTATCATGTATCGCAACTTGTATCCTTTTATTTTTTCTCTCTTTGTTTTTGCTTGCTCTTGCTCCTCATATGAAAAACAAAATAAAAAATGGCAAAACTAAAAAGAACAAAAAATAAGTAGTGTAGTCTCTTTATGCGCTGTAAAAATGTTCCTAGTCTTTCTATGTTGAGATGATGAATAGTTGCTCTGCTTTATCTCTCTCTTGTGCCTAGTTCATAACTTAGTACTCTCCTAGTTTTGAGTTTGTTGGCTAAATAAAACTTGCTTAGAACCTGAAACTTGTGGGTTGCATACGTTTGCGCTGAACCTAAGTTGTTGTGAGAGATGATATGGTAAAAAGAGCTACTCAATCTTGTTCCAAGTTAAGCTTGAAAACTCCGGAGCTTTTGTTTTCGAAAATCATAAAAATTTATAAGTTCCTCAGTGATGTTAATTTCCCACCAAAGCCATATGTAGTACTTCATGTAAAACCTTACACATATGCTGCTTGTCATTCCATTGAGCTTTATCAAAATTGTGTGACCCTAGTGAGATGCTTTTCATACTCTCATGATCAAGATCACGTACACATTCCACCTCATATGCTAAACTTCTACACCGGAAGTTAGCAACATATCATGCCATCCACCAAAATAAAGACACTCCTCACAATATATCACCTCTCTTGAAATATCAAAAGTAGGCATGGCTATGCAAAAGAAAGAAAGAAAATAAAGCTCACAAAGATGAGCATGATGAAAAGAAAGAGACAAAATCTGCTCTCATTTTTAGCATGGAAAAAGAAAGAAGAAAAGATAGCCATGCCCAAAATACAAAATAAAGAGAGGTGAACAAAAAGAGGAGCAGTCACATACACCACTATCCACATATACACACTTGCACATCTTGATCTACGATTGTATGGCTTGCTATCTCCATGGATCCACTCTTTTGGTTTTGCAAAATATGAATGCAAGTATGCCTCTCTTTCATATCCTACCGTAAGCTCCACAAAAAGCCTATTAGATGTAGGATGAGGCAACACACATGCCTTGGTGAGGAATAACAACACCACTTGAGCGATTCGAGAGCATCATTTGAGGAACTTGGTTTCATTTAAAATTTTTTGAAAACCTCCGGAGAATAAAAGCAAGATAAGGGATGAGAAAAATAAATGCTCTATACTCCGTTCTCTCTCTCAACCACCCAAGGTGAAGTGGAAAGCAAAAGCCCCATAAGGACTAAGGGAAAAGGTGAGTTACCATGGCCAACTTATTCAACTCAAGGATGAGTATCTCTGTTATACACTTGGTACCTTTGAGAAGTAGGCATTGTAGCAACTCCTGATCAACAACCTAAAGTCATACTTCTTGCTCGAGACGAGCAAGGGGTAAGCTTGGGGGAGTTGTTGACGGTCGTTACGGACCAATTTCGACCGTCAATTAGCTCAATAAATAAGAAGGACTGAGCATTTCTTACACGCATTTTATTTAAGAATAACCTATTTCCACATGTACCTCTAGATTTTAGTGTGCAGGTGGAATAAGGGAGAAATCCAGGTGAAATCATGGCCCAAGGCGACGAAACAACACTTTTACAAACACGACGTTCGCCGCGGGCATACAACTCCAAGACAAAAGGCCAAATCTCGTCAAAGTCCAACACAACTAAGGCCAAATGCACCTGGACCAGAGAAGTAGACCCAGAGGGGGAGCCACCTACCAAAGCCCAGCCCAGGAGGGGCCAGTCACAGGTCGGCCGACCCCCCCTGGCCAGGTCGGCCGACCTGGCAGGGTGGCCCCCTGGGCCCATCTTTTTGTGGCGGTTTGTAACCGACCTCTGGAGGTCGGTTCCCCCTGCATTAAATGCCACCGACCTCGGGAACCGCCTCAAAGTTGCCGACCTTCAAGGACTATATAAGGAGGGGTACCCCCCCTCCTTTCAACACACACACACACACACCACAACAGAAGGATCATTCCCTCCTCTCCTCACGCTAGAGCTAGAGACTCTTCTAGGTAGTGCTAGGCTGAGTAGTGGGCTGCCTCATTGCTCCCAAAGTCTTGTGGAGAATTGGGTATAGCTCTTGTATCCTCTCTTTGTAAGACTTGTTCTTCGTATAATGGAATACATTCGTTCATATAGTTGTTATGTGCTTAGTAGTTTGATCATGATCCTGCATGAATGTTCATCGTTCGTTCATGTTTGTTCATCGCTCGTTCATGTTTGTTCATCGTTCGTTCATCGTTCATCGATGATCGCTAGTAAACATACATCGAGCGTTCCTTGTTCGTTCATGCTTGATTATCGATTATTCTTGCACGTACTTAATTGATCGTCGTTCGTCGCTCGTTCTTGAGCGACGAACGCTTATGCATAACTTAGTGCTTGCTTTGACCCTTTCGTTTAACTCATGCTAGTTAGGCTAGTTGTTCTTATGTTTTGGCATCGGGCCTCTCTGTCCTGCAAAGGTGCTCTAGATTTATCACCCCGTCGATCCGAAGGGTTGGGGGTGCCTCGAGGGATCTAGAGTTGTGGTTAGTGACGCCGGCATGGTGCTGGGGTTGTCTCTCCACCCTTGAGTATGTGCGTGTCCCACGGTTTGTAGAGGTAGGTGGCAGGAAGTGACAGCCCTGTCCATCCAAAGGAACCCTCCACGTTCGGGCACGGCATAGGAGTATGTAAATGCGCCGGAGCCGCGGGGCAGACCCTGCGGATGCTGGACCTCCCGAAGTTGCCTAGATATAAGACGCTTGCTTGCGCTTGCATGATCTTAGATGATAGGTAGAGGCCTTGCACGCTCTATGAATGTTGTACTTTAGGAGTAGTAGCTCACTAGTCTAACTTAGCATTGCTTAGAATTGTCTCTCGCCCTTTTATTAGAGAGAGTGGGAATACCTTTGTGTGTGTCACACTATCCTCAACTATTGAACCTTACCCCTGTTTTGGAATGTGGTTATATCATCTATCATTTGTAACACCATGAGCATAAGTACTCTTGTCAACCATGTCTTCCCTTGGGAAAATATAAATACGATACCCTTGGAATACTCTCGGGTGAAATGCTACAACGGGTTATCCGTCCGCTTGCGGATATTCAATTAACATGATAAACCTTATAATACATATCTAGTACTTGTTACTAGACGTGGATTATTTGGTTAATAGTGCAAGTGACTCAAACCATAACCCCCGGCGTCTCCCGCGGTCGCGTATTTTCTGCGTGACCGTAAGAGACGCCAACAAATCTCAATAAGGCATGCCCAAAGGATCCCTTTCCTTTGCCGCGCATCGACCAAATTATAGACTCGACAGCAGGGTGCGAAACCCTCTGTTTTCTCGACGCTTACTCGGGCTATCACCAAATCCCGATGAAGGAGTCAGATCAACTCGCAACGTCCTTCATAACTCCCTTCGGTGCATACTGCTACGTCACCATGCCCTTCGGACTAAAAAACGCCGGGGCAACGTACCAGCGATGCATGATCAAGTGCTTCAGAGACCTCATCGGCGAGGTCATAGAGGCATACGTGGACGACATCGTAGTCAAGTCCAAATACACTGACGAGATGGTCTCCGACCTCGCCAAAGTCTTCGACAGGCTGAGAGCGAATGGAGTTAAGCTAAACCCGGAAAAATGTGTCTTCGGCATCCCCAAAGGCATGTTACTCGGATTCTGCGTGTCCGAGCGGGGCATCGAGGCAAATCCCGAAAAGATCGATGCCATCATAAAGATGGGCCCGATCCAGAATATCAAGGGCGTCCAGTGAGTCATGGGCTGCCTTGCAGCGCTTAGCCGATTCATCTCACGGCTCGGCGAACGGGGCTTACCTTTGTATCGTCTCCTGAAAAAGTCCGACCACTTCAAATGGACAACGGAGGCACAAATAGCACTGGGCGATCTCAAGTCCGCGCTCACCAACCCACCAATCCTGACCGCCCCGACCCCGGGGGAGACACTCTTGCTTTACATCTCTGCCATGACGCAGGTGGTGAGCACGGCGCTGGTCGTGGAACGAAATGAACCCGGGCACACGCTCAAGGTTCAACGGCCTGTGTACTTCATAAGCGAGGTTCTTTCCGACACCAAAATGCGCTGGATCCAGATCCAGAAAATTATCTACACAGTCGTCATCACTAGGTGCAAGCTGCGACATTACTTCGACGCCCACCATGTGGCCGTCGTGACCTCCTTTCATCTGGGCGAAGTCCTCAGAAACAATGAATCATCTAACAAAATCACGAAATGGGCGATCGAGCTCATTGGGCAAGACCTCGAGTTCATCCCTCAGACAGCGATCAAGTCGCACACGCTCACGGAATTCATCGCCGAGTGGACCGAGGTCCAACTCCCAGCCGCTCCAGTCGACCGGGAATGCTGCAAGATGTACTTCGACGGTTCCCTCACGAAAAAGGGAGCCGGAGGAGGATGGGTACTCGTCTCGCCACTCAAAGTGCAGATGAGGTACGCCGTCCGACTCAACTTCCCGGCCTTGCATAATGTCACCGAATACGAGGCTCTGGTCAACGGTGTCAAAGCCGCGATCGAGCTCGGCGTCAAGAGGCTGGAGGTCTTCGGGGATTCGCAACTCGTCGTGGACCAGGTCCGTAACGAGTCGAACTGCGTTAACCCGAAGATGGCCACGTACTGCGCCGAGGTCCGGCGTCTCGAGGAGAAGTTCAACGGCTTTGAGATTTCTCACTTGCCACGGTTGCAGAACGAGACGGCCGACATCTTGGCCAAGTTGGCCTCAAACCAGGAGCTGGTTCCGTCCGGAATCTTAGCTAGTGATCTCAACAAACCTTCAATCAAGGAGTCCACCGACAGACATGAGGGGGTCGGAGCTGAGTCGCACGACCCGAGTCAGGGCCCGATCTCCGACCCACCTCGCGTCGAGTCGGACGATCGCGCGGCGTTCGTCATTGCCTCGATCGACGAGGGTGAAGGGGGCCAGGGACCCGAGCCTGAACCTCCGCCTAATGACTGGATGCGGCCTTACCTCGACCACTTGCTAAGGGAACAACTCCACGC
Organism: Eragrostis curvula; assembly: GCA_007726485.1. NCBI lineage: Eukaryota > Viridiplantae > Streptophyta > Magnoliopsida > Poales > Poaceae > Eragrostis > Eragrostis curvula. The sequence goes on from CM017443.1 coordinate 31,075,288, forward strand.
CGACTCGACCAAAGCTAAGCGAATTGCCCGTCGAGCCAAGTCGTTAGTCGTCGTGGGAGGCGAACTCTTCAAGAAGAGCCACTCCGGCGTCCTGCAGCGCTGCATACCACTCGACCACGGGAGGCAGCTGCTACGCGACATTCATGAGGGCGCTTGCGGACATCACGCCGCCCCTCGCAGCCTAGTCGGCAACGCGTTCCTTCATGGTTTCTACTGGCCAACGGCAGTTAGTGACGCAGAGAAAATAGTGCGCGCCTGCGAAGGATGTCAGTACCATGCCTGACAGACTCACTTGCCGGCACAGGCCCTGCAGACGATCCCCCTGACCTGGCCTTTTGCCGTCTGGGGGCTCGATCTAGTTGGCCCCCAGAAAAAAGTGCCCGGGGGCTACACCCATGTTGACGGTCGTTACGGACCAATTTCGACCGTCAACTAGCTCAATAAACAAGAAGGATTAGACATTCTTTACATGCACTTTATTTAAGAATAACCTAGTTCCACATGTACCTCTAGATTTTAGTGTGCAGGTGGAATAAGGGAGAAATCCAGGTGAACTCATGCCCCAAGGCGACAAATCAACACTTCTACAAAACAACGTTCGCCGCGGGAATACAATTCCAAGACAAAAGGCCAAATCTCGTCAAAGTCCAACACAACTAAGGCCAAATGCACCTGGACCAGAGAAGTGGACCCAGAGGGGGAGCCACCTGCCAAAGCCCAGCCCAGGAGGGGCCAGGAACAGGTCGGCCGACCCCCCCTGGCAAGGTCGGCCGACCTGGCAGGGTGGCCCCCTGGGCCCATCTTTCTATGGCGGTTTGTAACCGACCTCTGGAGGTCGGTTCCCCCTGCATTAAATGCCACCGACCTCGGGAACCGCCTCAAAGTTGCCGACCTTCAAGGACTATATAAGGAGGGGTACCCCCCTCCTTCCAAGACACACAATACACAAGGATCATTCCCTCCTCCTCACACTAGAGTTAGAGGCAATTCTAGGTAGTGCTAGGCTGAGTAGTGGGCTGCCCTATTGTTCCCAAAGTCTTGTGGAGAATTGGGTAGCGCTCTTGTATCCTTTTTCTCTCTTTGTAAGACTTGTTATTTAATCTATGGAATACAAGTATTCATATAGTTGTTATGAGCTTGCTAGTTCTATCATGATCTTGTATGATCGTTCGTTGTTCGTTCATGCTCGTTCATCGTTCGTTCTTCGTTCGTTCATACTCGATCATCGATTATTCTTGAACTTGCTTAATCGTTCATCGTTCGTCGCTCGTTCTTGAGCGACGAACGCTTATGCATGACTTAGTGCTAGCTTTGATTCCTTTTATCTAGTTTATGCTAGTTAGGCCAGATGTTCTCATGTTTAGGCATCGGGCTCATTGTCCTGCAAAGGTGCTCTAGATTTATCACCCCGTCGATCCGAAGGGTTGGGGGTGCCTCGAGGGATCTAGAGTCGTGGTTAGTAATGCCGGCATGGTGCCGGGGTAGTCTATCCACCCTTGGGTATGTGCGTGTCCCACGGTTTGTAGAGGTAGGTGGCAGGAAGTGACAGCCCTGTCCATCCAAAGGAACCCTCCACGTTCGGGCACGGCATAGGAGTACGTAAATAGGCCGGAGTCGCGAGGCAGACCTTGCGTATGCCGGATCTCCCGAAGTTGCCTTGGCATTAGACGCTTGCTTATGCTTGCATGACGCTAGATGATAGGTAGAGGTTGTGCACGCTATATGAATGTTGTACCTTTGGAGTAGGAGCTCGCTAGTCTAACTTAGCATTGCTTAGGATTGTCTCTCGCCTTTTATTAGAGAGAGTGGAACGCCTTCGTGTGTGTCACACTATCCCTATCATTATTAAACCTTACCCCTGCATTGGAATGTGGTTATATCACTTATCGTTTGTAACACCATGAACATAAGTACTCTTGTCAACCATGTCTTCCTTTGGGAAAATATAAATACGATACCCTGGAATACTCTCGGGTGAAATGCTACAACGGGTTATCCGTCCGCTTGCGGATATTCTATTTTACATGACAAACCTTATAATTCATATCTAGTACTTGTTACTAGTTGTGGATTATTTGGTTAAATAGTGCAAGTGAACAATTCCATAACCCCCGGCGTCTCCCCGCGGTCGCGTGTTTCCCGCGTGACCGTAAGAGACGCCAACAAGCATTTCTGGCGCCGTTGCCGGGGAAGACATTGGTTAACAAGAATACAATGATTGTTCATGATTACACTTGATGTGGTTTAACCATTGCCCATGCAGGCTAACCTTGATCTGTTTTCTCTTTGATGTGAAAACAGGATAGTGTATGCGTGGATTCGACTTGCCGAAAAACTTCGTTGATAACCCCGAGTCACTTGTGAGGAAGACTCGACACCGCGTCGTCGTCTCCCCTCAAGTACTCTCGACAAGCGAACCCGCATCTTCCGTACCATCTACGTCAAACGCCATGGCTGAAAAGACCCTTCGCGAATACTCCGCGCCCACCGTCGCCGATGTGCCCATTGGACCCAACGTCGACGTTGGTGACGCCGGACTTAACATAAGGTCCAGCCTCATCACGATGGTGCAAGCCATACCCTTTTGTGGGAAGGCTTCCGAGGACGCCAACTCTCATCTCCAACAGTTCCTAGAGATATGCAACACGTCAGGCACGGGAGAAGGCAATCAAGATGCCATCAAGCTCCGTTTGTTTCCCCTCTCCCTCCTTGGGAAAGCGAAACAATGGTTCTATGCAAACCGCGCCAATATTGACACTTGGGACAAATGTTCTACGGCGTTCCTCGCTAAGTTCTTCCCGATGGGCAAAACCAATGCCCTTCGTGGAAGAATTGCAAGCTTCCAGCAAGCAACAAATGAATCCATACCCGAGGCATGGGAAAGGCTCCAAGAATACACATCAGCCTGCCCACACCATGGGATGGAAGAATGGCTCATTCTTCAACACTTTTACAACGGGTTAACACCAACAGCCCGTGGACATATGGATGCCGCTGCTGGAGGAGCCTTCTTCTCCAAAACCGTCACTCAAGCAAAAGATCTTATAGAGAAGATGGTCTCCAATCAAGGGTGGAGCGATGATCGACTCCAATCACGCTCAAAAGGCATCCACCCTGTCAAGGAAGTGGACATGTTGTCCGCCAAACTTGACCTTCTCATGAAGCGTTTGGATGAACACACTTCAAGTGGTAGTGTTCGTGCATTGGACTCACACATGACGTGTGAGGAATGCGGGGATACGGGCCATATGGGGAAGAATTGCCCCCACACCTAAGAAGATGCGTTCTACATGAACAACAACAACGGGTATCGTCCAAACGGAGGTCAAGGATATAATCAAAATCAAAATAGAGGTAACAATTTTCCTGGTTTTTACAATAATCAGCCCTCTTTGAAAGATTTGGTTCTTGGCCAAGCTAAAATTAATGAATCAATCAACAAAAAGCTTGCTGCCAACGATAAAGTTTTAGAAAATATAAATTCACAGCTAGAAGGTTTTTCTTCCGCTTTCAAAAATCAGCTGAGTTTTAACAAAATGATAGAAACTCAAATAGCTCAGCTTGCTGCTCTCGTTCCTTCTGCTAATTCCGAGCAGATTCCTGGGCAACCAGAATCTCTCATTGAAAAGGTTAACGTTATCACTACGAGAGGAGAAATGTTCTCTCGTAAGACTAACCATGCAGGGGAGAACAGGCAAATAAGAGAAGAACCTTCTACAATAAAAGCTGATCCAGGCTTTCCAGTAATCCCTTGTGCAATCAAGAGATTCCACTTCAACTACGCACTGTGCGACCTTGGGGCCAGTGTGAGCATTATGCCCAAGGCGATCTTCGAGCAATTAAAGTACAAGTTCCTCACGCCAACAGCGATGCGGCTACAATTGGCCGACTCAACCTTTCGCTTTCCAATGGGGATTGCGGAAGATGTGCCGGTATCCATAAGAGGCCACACCGTCCCGATAAACTTTGTGGTGCTGGACATGGATATTGACAAGGAAACGCCCCTCATCTTGGGACGTCCCTTCCTCAGCACCACAAAGGCCCAAATTGATGTTGGAGTCGGAGAAATCCGCCTCTACATCAATGGGAAGGAGGAAAAGTTCGAGTTTCAACCCCGAAAAGAACAATGCTCGATGATCAAGATCAAGTATGGGCCAAACCCCTCAAACATTAAAGAAGTTGAAGTGACCCCGAGAAAGACGGATAGTCTCATTGCTCTTTGGAAGCAAATTGACAAACGTGAGAACCCGTCATGGTACCAACCCAAGAAGCCCGCAACAACAAGGCCGGGGTTATGGGTCAAGAAATCGACCCCTCAAATTGAGAAGCCACCAACACAACCCAAGATCAAACAAATGTGGCAAGTAAAGAAGGTGCAGCCATCTTCATCCTCCTCTCCAAGGACGGGACCGGCACCTCAAGAATGAAACGCATGGAGAAGTCCTTGCTCGCCGGACTTAAAACGGCGAAGCCCTGGCCGACAGGATAATCGGCATTATCGTTTCTTTTGATTCCTTTTTGATTTTTTTTTCCTTTTCAAACCCACCACTTGCATTTACAAACTTTAAAATCACCCTGCATATTTTATTTCACCACAAGAAATTCTTATTTCAATCGTTTGAATTTTTCCGCCAGCATATTTGAAATTTTCATCTCGCCATGCATACAAAAATTAATCTCCAAAAATATTTGGTTCTTCAAAACTTTTTCACTCTTTTGTGCAAGGTTTTGGAGTACCTCTGTACCACTACAATAAATTTTTCACATGTTGGGATTTTTCCGACATTTTTCTCTTCTAGTTTCAATTTTTTCGAAAACCGTTTGAATTTCGAGGCATGATTTTATTTGGAAATCTTTCTGAGCAATATTTCCGAGGATTTACTAGACATAGCAGCCAAGGTCATAAACCATATGACCGTTGGAGGCTGTGGGCCAAGAGGGGGAGCAAGTGGGCCCCACAGGGGGTCGGCCGACCCCCATTTGCCAGGTCGGCCGACCTGTGGCAGCCACTGCTGCCCCCCATCTTTTCCCCAACTGGTCATATTCCCCCTCCAACGTTCAAAAACGGCTACATTTCGTGCTATAAGTTGGAGTGACCGGCCAGAGGCTCTCTCCCCCTCACACACACTCATTTCATTCCTCATTCACTTCACTCTCTTGCTCACAAGGTTCTACTTTGCTCTCACTTTGTGCTTGCCTCAAAATTCTGCATAAAAAAAAAACTCCTCTCCCTCTGTTCTTTCAGTTTGTGCTTTGATTTGTTTTTGTTTGTTTTCGAGTTGCGATTTTCTTGCTCACAAGAACAACCGACGGTTTCGCCGATTTGATTTTTCCCTAACATAACCCGTTCGGAGTTTTTGTTCTTGTGTTCTTGCTCTCCTCGCTGCAGCCATGTCGGGAGCGAAGCGGCTGTACGGATCGCTGAAGAAGTCCCTAAGCTCAAGCTCAAGTCCAAGCTCTTCACGCCGAAGCACGCGCGCGCGCCCCGTGGTCGAACCACCGCCAAGTCCACCACATGCAGCCGAAGAAGAGGGCAACAACGAGCATCATCTCCTCGCCGACACCGACCTCGACTTGGTGGGCGAGCAAGAGATGAACGCCTACGCACTTCTTCAAAACCGTATCTTTGCTCCTACGTGAGCATTTGACACGGAGTTGCTGCAACAAACAGGTATGGATGCTGAATTTTCTCGAGTATTCAAAGCTATAGGGTGGAAAGATTTTGCTAGTGTACATGAGCCGGGTTCCCGCTTGCTTACACTTCAGTTTTTGTGCACCCTACGAGTAGTAGATGAAGGTATTACTTTTCGGTTTTTCCGGGAAGAGTACTGTTTGAAATGGAAGGACCTTAGCATGATACTCGGCTTTAATACTCGCTGCAATGTTGATATTGATAATGCCCTTCCTGATTTTTCAAAGCTTGCATTTTGGGAAAGGATTACGGGTTTTTCAACTTGTGTGCAGCCTAGAACTAATCACATCCATCACCCTACTTTGCGCTTTTTGCACATGTGGATTGGCATCACTCTTTTTCCTAGGAGTGATATTAGAGTTGTGCGCAAGGATGAAATGAAAATTCTTTATGCTATGGTTGAGAAAATTAAGATTTCTCCTGTGCAATACATGATCCACCAATGGCTAGATAATTTTGGGATGATAGGGCCTATCGAGTGCACTTCGTTGATTACACGTATCGCTGCAGGAGTAGGTGCTTTGCATGATGCTAATGTTGAATATATTGATACTCCTCGCATGCTCATAAACAAAGATTATCTTATTCGCGGTCATACACTTAAGCGTGGTCCAAATGATTCCCTCATATTTTATTTTGTCGGGTATACAAACGAGTTTCGGTTACCTAACCCGGATCTTCGCTTGTATACTTGCAAAAATCTAACCATTGAGCTCCAAGAAATAGAGAGTGCGCGCAGGAGTATTTCTGCTCGCAGGAGGACGCGCAGGTCGGAGCAGCCATCAAGTTCCGAGGCACCCACACCGCAGCCCATGGCTCATGGCGGCCCGGGGTATGGTCACACCGGGTATTTTCCCGGTGTATACTCAGCCCCGCCACCACACATGGCCGGGGGCTCGGCGTGGCAAACCTCGGGACATGACCCAAGGATGTTCACTCCGCAACAACAATGGGAGGAACACTCCTCCGACTCTGGTGCGACTCAAGGTTTCCACCTTGAGCAAGCAATGAACAACCTCTCCGAGCAAATGGGAAGGCTCGAGACCACAGCGGAAGACACTCAATACGCGCTGAATCAACACATCCTACAAACCCATCAGTGGCAAGAACGCACCGACACCCAGCTCACCAACCTCACCAACATGACGGAGCGGGGACAAGCCGATCTTTCGGCTTACTTTCGCCACATGGGGTTCAATCCACAAAACCCATGAGCAAGAACAAGCTTGGGGGGGGAGACACCATGCCCCCCGCTAAGGTATAATGTATCGCAACTTGTATCCTTTTCCTTTCGTTTTTTGCTTGTTCTTGCTTCTCATATGAAAAACAAAATAAAAATAACAAAACTAAAAAGAACAAAAATAGTTAGTATAGCTTCTTTTTATGTGCTGTAAAAATATTTCTTTTCCTTCTATGTTGAGATGATGAATAGTTGCTCTGCCGTATTTCTCTCTTGTGCCTAGTTTATAACTTAGTACTCTCCAAGTTTTGAGTTTGTTGGGTGAAAAATACTTGCTTAGAACCTGAAACTTGTGGGTAGCATACGCTTGCACTGAACCTAAGTTGTTGTGAGAGATGATATGGTAAAAAGAGCTGATGCAATCTTGTTCCAAGTTAAGCTTGAAAACTCCAGAGCTTTTTGTTTTCGAAAATCATAAAAATTTATAAGTTCCTCAGTGATGATAATTTCCTACCAAAGCCATATGTAGTACTTAATGAAAAAAACCTTACATATGCTGCTTGTCATTTCATTGAGCTTTATCAAAATTGTGTGACCCTAGTGAGATGCTTTCCATACTCTCATGATCAAGATCACGTACACATTCCACCTCATATGCTAAACTTCTACACCGGAAGTTAGCAACATGTCATACCATCCACCAAAATAAAGACACTCCTCACAATTTATCGCCTCTCTTGAAATATCAAAATTAGGCATGGCTATGCAAAAGAAAGAAAGAAAATAAAGCTCACAGAAGATGAGCATGAAAAGAAAAAGAAAATTTATCTGCTCTCATTTTGAGCATGGAAAATGAAAGAAGAAAAGATAGCCATGCCCCAAAATATAAAATAAAGAGAGGTGAACAAAAAGAGGAGTAGTCGCATACACCACCACCATCCACACTTGCACATCTTGATCTTTGATTGTATGGCTTGCTATCTCCGTGGATCCACTCTTTTGGTTGTGCAAAATATGAATGCAAGTATGCCTCTCTCCATATCCTACTTTGAGCTCCACAAAAAGCCTATTAGATGTAGGATGAGGCAACACACATGCCTTGGTAAGGGATAAAAACACCACTTGAGCGACTCGAGAGTATCACTTGAGGAACTTGGTTTTGTTAATGAAAATCTTTTTGAAAACCTCCGGAGAATAAAAGCAAGACAAGGAATGAGAAAACAAATGCTCGTACACCGTTCTCTCTCTCAACCGCCCAAGGTGAAGTAATAAGCAAAAGCCCCATAAGGACTAAGGGAAGGGTGAGTTACCTTGGCCAACTTATTCAACTCAAGGATGAGTATCTTTATTATACACTTGGTACCTTTGAGAAGTAGGCATTGTAGCAACTCCTGATCAACAACCTAAAGTCCTACTTCTTGCTCGGGACGAGCAAAGGGTAAGCTTGGGGGAGTTGTTGACGGTCGTTACGGACCAATTTCGACCGTCAACTAGCTCAATAAACAAGAAGGATTAGACATTCTTTACATGCACTTTATTTAAGAATAACCTAGTTCCACATGTACCTCTAGATTTTAGTGTGCAGGTGGAATAAGGGAGAAATCCAGGTGAACTCATGCCCCAAGGCGACAAATCAACACTTCTACAAAACAACGTTCGCCGCGGGAATACAATTCCAAGACAAAAGGCCAAATCTCGTCAAAGTCCAACACAACTAAGGCCAAATGCACCTGGACCAGAGAAGTGGACCCAGAGGGGGAGCCACCTGCCAAAGCCCAGCCCAGGAGGGGCCAGGAACAGGTCGGCCGACCCCCCCTGGCAAGGTCGGCCGACCTGGCAGGGTGGCCCCCTGGGCCCATCTTTCTATGGCGGTTTGTAACCGACCTCTGGAGGTCGGTTCCCCCTGCATTAAATACCACCGACCTCGGGAACCGCCTCAAAGTTGTCGACCTTCAAGGACTATATAAGGAGGGGTACCCCCCTCCTTCCAAGACACACAATACACAAGGATCATTCCCTCCTCCTCACACTAGAGTTAGAGGCAATTCTAGGTAGTGCTAGGCTGAGTAGTGGGCTGCCCTATTGCTCCCAAAGTCTTGTGGAGAATTGGGTAGCGCTCTTGTATCCTTTTTCTCTCTTTGTAAGACTTGTTATTTAATCTATGGAATACAAGTATTCATATAGTTGTTATGAGCTTGCTAGTTCTATCATGATCTTGTATGATCGTTCGTTGTTCGTTCATGCTCGTTCATCGTTCGTTCTTCGTTCGTTCATACTCGATCATCGATTATTCTTGAACTTGCTTAATCGTTCATCGTTCGTCGCTCGTTCTTGAGCGACGAACGCTTATGCATGACTTAGTGCTAGCTTTGATTCCTTTTATCTAGTTTATGCTAGTTAGGCCAGATGTTCTCATGTTTAGGCATCGGGCTCATTGTCCTGCAAAGGTGCTCTAGATTTATCACCCCGTCGATCCGAAGGGTTGGGGGTGCCTCGAGGGATCTAGAGTCGTGGTTAGTAACGCCGGCATGGTGCCGGGGTAGTCTATCCACCCTTGGGTATGTGCGTGTCCCACGGTTTGTAGAGGTAGGTGGCAGGAAGTGACAGCCCTGTCCATCCAAAGGAACCCTCCACGTTCGGGCACGGCATAGGAGTACGTAAATAGGCCGGAGTCGCGAGGCAGACCTTGCGTATGCCGGATCTCCCGAAGTTGCCTTGGCATTAGACGCTTGCTTATGCTTGCATGACGCTAGATGATAGGTAGAGGTTGTGCACGCTATATGAATGTTGTACCTTTGGAGTAGTGGCTCGCTAGTCTAACTTAGCATTGCTTAGGATTGTCTCTCGCCTTTTATTAGAGAGAGTGGAATGCCTTCGTGTGTGTCACACTATCCCTATCATTATTAAACCTTACCCCTGCATTGGAATGTGGTTATATCACTTATCGTTTGTAACACCATGAACATAAGTACTCTTGTCAACCATGTCTTCCTTTGGGAAAATATAAATACGATACCCTGGAATACTCTCGGGTGAAATGCTACAACGGGTTATCCGTCCGCTTGCGGATATTCTATTTTACATGACAAACCTTATAATTCATATCTAGTACTTGTTACTAGTTGTGGATTATTTGGTTAAATAGTGAAAGTCAACAATTCCATAACCCCCGGCGTCTCCCCGCGGTCGCGTGTTTCCCGCGTGACCGTAAGAGACGCCAACAACCCACCTGCTTGTGGCGGTTGATAAATTCTCAAAGTGGATTGAGGCTCGACCCCTCGCCACGATAAGATCGGCCCAAGCGGTAACCTTCTTCCGAGACATTGTCCATCGATTCAGGGTCCCCAACTCCATCATCACGGACAATAGTTCGCAGTTCACTGGCCAAGAATTCTTGGAGTTCTGCGACGACCACAACACCAGGGTCGATTGGGCAGCTGTGGCGCACCCCCGAACGAACGAGCAGGTCGAACGCCCCAATGGCATGGTCCTGCAAGGACTCAAGCCCAGAATTTTCAACAAATTGAAAGACTGTGCTGGCCGATGGGTGCAGGAGCTCCCCTCAGTGCTTTGGAGTTTGCGAACGACCCCAAGCCGCACCACCGGTCACACTCCCTTCTTCATGATCTGTGGGGCCGAGGCGGTGTCGCCGACCGACCTCGAATATGGGGCCCCCAGAGTCCAAGCTTTCAGGGAGGAGAACAACAAGCGGTTCCTCGAAGACGCGCTTGACCAAATCGACGAGGATCAGGAGGTCGCACTCCTGCACGCGACGAAGTACCAGCAAGAACTACGGCGATACCACAGACGACGAGTCCGCGGGCGAGCTTTCAATATGGGCGATCTCGTTCTCCGACTCGTGCAAACCAACAAGGATCGTCACAAGTTGTCACCACCTTGGGAGGGGCCCTTCATTGTCTCCGAAGGGCTCCGACCCGGGACTTACAAGCTGATGGACTCGGAAGGCCAGCAGATCAAGAACGCGTGGAACATTGAACAGCTACATCGCTTCTACCCTTAACGCTTTCCTTGCTTTTTTTCCTTTTCTGTACATGAAACAAGAATGCGTCTTTCCTTTCTTCTCACGCTGGGAGCAGCCGCTAGGTTCGACCCCGTGAGTCCCAAGTACAGGACAGCGACACCCCGGCGAGAACAACGCAATCTCGTTGGGGATCGAGTCCGACCCCCTGTACAAAGGATTCGTGCTCTGACCCCTTGACGCACACGTTATTGCTTTGAGGTGACGAGTAACGGATTGCGGCCTCGGGTCCGACTGCCCGGTTCAAAGGCACCTGACGCCCCAGCGGCTAAGGACGACCTAAAGCAGCAGCATGGACTCCGAAACAAAATCCTAACACTTGAAATAAAAAAAGTGGTAACCGTAGTGTGAATAAGGGACAAAACGAAAAACAACTAAAAAAAAACATCCATCATACGTTCTTAAATAAAAAGACAAAAAGGCCCCCGGGGGCTCGACCGATCTAACTAATCTCCACCTTCTTCCTCCTCAGTCGACGCGGTGGGACGCGGAAGGAACTCCTCTTTGTACATCTCTAAGAGGCGCTCGGCATGGGGACGAACCTCCTCCTCGAGCGCTGTTCACGCCTCGGGAGAGGTTCCCTCAACAAAGCCTCGACTCATGCGGTCCACCCCGACCTCGACGTCATAACGAGAGCGGACAATAGTGAAGGTCAGGCGGATTCCAGTCCCCATTGCCTTCTCTTCCAAAGCCCTCACGTGGACCGGCAGGTCAAGCACCTGTCGCGCAGATTCGACAGGGTCGTCGGTCACCTCCATCCCCAATTGAGTGCATGAGTGAACGAAAGCCAGCCTCAAGTTGTCAAGACGGCCCACTTTCGCCTATGAATCCATCAATTCCTTTTCAAGGCCTGGAACAGCAAAGGTCGCAAATGAGGAACAAGATCTGAACTCAAAAGAAAATAGAAGTGAGTAGAAGCTACTTACTATCATTCTGATCACGGAGCGTGGTAAACTCGCGAGAGAGATTGTTGGAGGCGGTCTCGGCGACCCCCTTCAGTTCCTGCTCCACTCCGGCCTGACCCGCGAAAGTCCTAGCCACCTTCTCAGCCTCCCTCGCCTTCTTCCGCGAATCTCGCGCCAGCCACTCAGCATCTTCAACGCGCTTCTGTAATACGGCTATCTGCCTGAGAAGCTCGGCGTGATCCGCCTCGGCAGCGGCAACTCGTTGGGTGGCGGCCACGCAGCTGCTCTTCCTGGGATCGCAGGCGTTCGGACTTCGACTTACTATCTGCTAGTCCAGCCTGCACTCAATCACAAGAAGAGTGAATCGGTCAACAGTCGAAGAACGGGCACGCAAAAAAATGAGATACGAGAAGGAGGGCTGGGTGGTCGTGCTCATACCTCGAAGGGAGACCTCACCACTCCCAAGGTGCCAAGGGCCGCTTCCAGGGCATCACGAGCGAAATCCGACCCCTGACGCACGAGCTCGAGCCGGCTATCAAACCAGTCCCACGCCTCTTTCTCGACCGAGTTCTGGACAAGAAAGGAACCACCTCCTGTACCAATCCTGAAGTCGGGCCCCCAATCTGGTCGGGCCGATGACGACCTCGGCCGCTCGCCCCTCCCGGAAGCGCCCGAGGCTCTCGCCTCCACTACCGGTCACCGCGAGCCGTGACCCGGTCACAATGCGCGTTTCAACTGCCGTCCCGACGACAACACACTCAGCCGGACCCCCAGGATCTGTCGCGGGGCCAGTCCGCTCCCGCTCCAAAGAAGGATGGGCCACCGGCACCTTCAACGCCGGCGCGGCCAACTCATGGTCGTCAGACGCCGCCGTCGACTCCGCAGCGATGGTGTCATTCGGGTCAACATCCTCCAGACCACCGGCCGCTGATGACGGAGCACGGGGGTCGACCGTCCCTTCCCCCAAGCCAAACGAAGGGGACGGGGTCGCCCCATCCTCTCCAAGCTCGGGCGCGGGATCGTTGGCGGGATCGTCCTCGAGCAGGAGCGCGTCCCACGTCTCTTCTGAAAGGCCGCCGAGACCGAACGCACCATCAGTGCCCTCCGAAACAACAGATCCCCCCCCCCCCCCCGACGGACCGCCACTGCTCCCTCCTCATTAGAAACGAACGTGGACCACCCCCCCCCCCCCCCCCCCGTGTTGACGGTCCTTACGACCCATTTTTACCGTCAACTTTATGCACCTTTTGGACCTAAAACCATCACTAAGAGTAGACATAGGGCTTATTTCTAACAAATTCCACTAGTCTTGGTGAAATTATGAGTGCAGGTGCAATTCGTATAAAAACAAGGGAAAACAGGCTCCAAGCATGAACTTTTGCAATCAACAGATTTTCCCGGACTAAAGAACTTAGTCCAAAAGCCCAAAACCACAGAATCAAGTGTCAAGATCAAATAATGCAAGTGGATTGGGCCTGTACACAGCCAAGGGAGGAAGCCAGAGGAAGATGAGGCCCAGTGGGGCCCAGGCCAGGTCGGCCGACCCCCCCTGGCCAGGTCGGCCGACCTGACAGGGAGGCCCCCCTGGCCCATCTTTTTATGGCGGTTCACAACCGACCTCTGGAGGTCGGTTCCCCCTGCATTAATTGTCACCGACCTCGGGAACCGCCTCAAAGTTGCCGACCTTCCAAGGCTATAAATAAAGGGGTACCCCCCCCCCCCTCTCAAGACAACAACACACCACAAGACACAAGACTCTCCTCATTTCCAATCCACAGGCCGAGAGCCTCTTGTATATTAGTAGAATAGGGGAGAGGGCAAGGAAGAGATAGGAGTTCTCCTCCTCTTTTCGTTGGAGGTTTAGTTCCTATTCTTTTACCTTGGCGTGTAAACACTTCTAGTGATTATACGTGGTGATTATCTATCTATTGAGCTTTATCATTCGTTTAGGCATAATTCTTGTTATACTCGTTCAACGGGATCGTCGCTCCGCAAGGAGTGCTCTAGTTCTCTGCATCAGTATTAGGCCGGGACTAGAGTAGTGATCGATAGCATAGACGTGGTGTCTAGGCTGGAGGTTGCCTTTGACCGCTGTGTGCTCCACGGTTTGTAGAGGTAGGTGACAGGAAGTGACAGCCCTGTCCATCCAAAGGAACCCTCCACGTTCGGGTACATAGTAGAGCCTTAGCCGGAGGGGCTTGGCAGACCAAAGCCTAAGCCGGTGCTCGAAGTAGACGAGTAGAACCTGAGTTCGTCTAACCTTAGAAATATCTAGATAATAATCACCCTCTCAATCCTAGGCTGCTAGTTGTCTTGGTTGTCCTTGGGTAAAACTTGCCCTGCGGTAGAATAACTCCGTTCCTTGGGGAAAACAAATACGATACCTTGGAATACTCCCGGGTGAAGTGCTACAACAGTATTCCGTGCGCTTGCGGATTTATCTGTGACGTAAGAAATACCAACAAGCATTTCTGACGCCGTTGCCGGGGAACGGTTGATATCTCTATTGCAAATTAAGTTTGCCCTCGTAATCTATCTTACTTACCGTTCTGTTTTTATTTCCCTTAAATTCAAAAACTCACAAAAACATTTCATGGAGTCACAACCCACCATCCAATCATTCTCTACTCCACGGGGCGAGCTCTTAGAGCCACCATCATCATCACAACCTATTTCTTCATCTGGCTATGAGTTTTCCCCCGATTACATTTTGATGATAAGAAGTTTATCCTTTTCGGGTTCTAAACATGAAAATCCTTATGAACACTTGCGAGAGTTTGAGCATTTGTGTTCATGCCGATCAATCCATGGCATGACACTAGAAACATTGAAATGAAAATTGTTTCCCTTCTCTCTCAATGAGAAGGCGAGGCAATGGTACATTTACACCGCTAAGAGAGTAAACGGTGATTGGAAAGAATTGCGAGACAAATTTTGTCTAGCATTCTTCCCCGTATCTCGTATTACTTCTCTACGAGCGGAAATAATTAACTTTCGTCAAGAAGAGGAGGAAACTTTAAGTGCATCTTGGATCAGATTCTGTTCATTAACAGACTCTGGACCAGAATTGTTGCTCCCCGAACCAGTGTTATTGCAACATTTTTATTCGGGATTGAGCAGCGATACCGCACTTTATCTTGACACGGCTGCTGGTGGATCTTTTTCTCATAAGACCATAGCGGAAGCACACGAACTTTTGGATCGAATTGTGGAAAACACGCCTTTTTTCGCTGATTTACTAGTTGAGCCGGAGTCAATAGATGAGGAACTCGTTGTGCAAGAAACACAACAATTGGTGCCTACATTGGTAGAGCCGACACCCGAGTTCTCATCTAACATAAGGACCATGATAGAGGAAGATGAACCTCTTGAGTTCCCATTTGAGTTCGAGGAAGAGATTTTCGAAAATTTTGGAAACACCTTGAACTACTCTTGTCAAAAGAAACCTCAGATCTGTGCATCAACCCCCGAACCTTTGGAAAAAGATTTTCTCTTAAAAACTATTCGGGAGTTGACGGCGATCATGAGCGATGAATGGTTGAAGGGGAATGAGCTTTCTTCCGATATAATTCAACTTGTCCTCCCCACCTCTACCATTCAAAGCTTAATTCGGGACTCCCAAGTTGACGTTCTCTACAACCCTCTAGTAGGAGCCAACATCATGTCCGAATCCTTTGCTTTAACCATGTTCGGCAGCGAAGCATGGGAACCCACTAGCAAACTCCTTAGAACCTCTCCTGGGCATATCTTTGAGGGTTTGGGGATCGTTAGAGGCGTTCGCATCAAGCACGATGAAGCGGAGGTATCCTTGGACTTCCATGTCTTCGGAATCTCGAATTTCGATGTCCTTGTAGGATATCCCATAGAAAAACTTTTCTTGGGGACGTCACCTTTTGGAACCATCGACTTCACCCTCGGCGATGAACCTTTCTCTATTCCTATCACTCAAGCACGAAATTCCTTCGCCGAGGAACTACCTAAGGAAGATGATTGCATAGAGGAGGTTATGGCGATTTTTCTTCATAAAACCCCCGAATCATCTTTGGATGAAGATGTTCTTGATTTTGTTCTAGAAGAAAATGATTCGGAGGAAGTTTTAGAGCTACCTGAAACCCTTGCACCGCCACCACCTCCAATAGAACTTAAACCACTTCCACCAGGCTTGCACTACGCTTTTCTTCACGGAAACCCCGAAACCCCTGTCATTTTAAGTGACAAGCTTTCGGAGGAAGAAAGCACTAAACTCTTAGCCGTGTTAGAAAAGCATCGCTCCGTTCTTGGCTATTCGCTAGGAGACCTCAAAGGAATCAGCCCTGCTCTTTGCACCCATCGCATTCCCATAGATCCTGAAAGTACACCTTCTAGGGAACCTCAAAGAAGGTTAAATAATGCGATGAGAGAGGTTGCTAAGAAAGAGGTCTTAAAACTCTTGCATGCTGGTATTATCTATCCTGTTCCACACAGCGAGTGGGTGAGTCCAGTGCAGGTTGTGCCCAAGAAGGGAGGAATGACGGTCGTCCATAACGACAAAGATGAGTTAATCCCTCAACGAACCGTCACGGGATGGAGGATGTGCATTGATTACCGAAAACTTAACAAGGCCACAAAGAAAGATCATTTTCCGCTGCCCTTCATCGATGAGATGTTGGAACGGCTGGCAAATCATTCTTTCTTTTGTTTCCTTGATGGGTATTCGGGATATCATCAAATCCCCATCCATCCCGACGATCAAAGTAAGACCACTTTTACATGCCCTTACGGAACTTATGCTTATCGACGAATGTCTTTCGGGCTATGTAATGCTCCTGCTTCTTTTCAACGATGCATGATGTCTATCTTTTCGGACATGATCGAGGAAATTATGGAAGTTTTCATGGATGATTTCCCCGTTTATGGAAAAACCTTCGATCATTGTTTAGAAAATTTAGACAAAGTCCTGCAACGTTGCCAAGAAAAGGATTTAGTGCTCAATTGGGAAAAGTGCCACTTCATGGTTAGAGAAGGCATAGTCCTTGGGCACTTAATCTCTGAAACAGGGATAGAGGTGGACAAAGCTAAATTAGAAGTAATAGAAAAACTTCCACCTCCTGTTAATATTAAGGGTGTTCGCAGTTTTCTTGGACATGCGGGGTTCTATCGTCGTTTCATTAAAGATTTTTCTCAAATTGCTAGACCCCTTACAAATCTGCTCGCAAAAGATGCACCCTTTGAGTTTTCTGATGATTGCATGATTGCCTTCACTACTCTCAAAAATGCACTCATCTCAGCTCCAATTATCCAACCCCCTGATTGGACGCTGCCTTTTGAAATTATGTGTGATGCTAGTGACTATGCTGTGGGGGCTGTTCTTGGTCAAGCTAGAGATAGAAAGCATCATGCAATTTCTTATGCAAGCAAAACGCTGACAGGAGCTCAATTAAATTACACTACCACTGAAAAAGAGCTCCTTGCTGTTGTGTTTGCCTTTGACAAGTTTAGATCTTACTTAGCCGGGGCAAAAGTTATTGTTTACACTGATCATGCCGCTTTAAAATTTTCGCTCTCTAAGAAAGATGCTAAACCTCGTTTGATAAGATGGATTCTTCTGCTCCAAGAGTTTGATTTAGAAATTCGTGATAAGAAAGGAGTAGAAAATTCTGTAGCGGATCATTTGTCGCGCATGCAATTCACTAACCCGCAGGAACTACCCATCAATGACTTCTTGCGCGACGACATGCTGCTCCAAGTGAGGGACGCGCACCCATGGTACGCCAACATCGTGAACTTCATCGTGACGGGGTACGTACCGCCCGGAGAAAACAAGAAACGACTCATCTACGAGAGTCGCCGTCACTTATGGAATGATCCCTACCTGTACCGTGTCTGCGCCGATGAACTGCTCAGACGATGTGTGCCAACACCAGAGAGCACACAAATCATCACAAAATGCCATGCAGCTCCATACGGGGGACACCATGGAGTGTTTCGTACTCAGGCTAAGATATGGCAAAGCGGATTCTTTTGGCCAACAATGTACGAAGACACAAAAGAATTCATCAGACGATGCCCACAATGCCAAAGATTTGGAGGCATCACAGCAAGGGATGCTATGCCCCTCAACTTCAATCTACAAGTCGAAATCTTCGACGTATGGGGCATCGACTTCATGGGGCCATTCCCCAAATCCCAAGGCTATGAATACATCTTGGTGGCAGTTGACTACGTATCCAAATGGGTAGAAGCAATGCCTTGCAGAGCCGCTGACTCCAAGCATGCTCGCCGGATGTTCCACGAGATTATCTTCCCAAGATTTGGAACACCGAGGCTAGTGATAAGCGACGGAGGGTCTCATTTCATCGATAAGACCTTCCGTAGCTTCCTTAGAGAGCTTGGAGCACGACACAACATTGCCACTCCGTACCATCCCCAAACAAGTGGGCAGGCCGAGACATCAAACAAACAAATCAAACGGATCCTGCAAAAGACCATACTAGAGATGGGGAATTCATGGAGAAGCAAGCTACCCGATGCATTATGGGCATACCGAACAGCATACAAGACGCCCATAGGCATGTCACCATACCAACTCGTATATGGAAAAACATGTCATTTACCCATCGAGTTGGAGCACCGAGCATATTGGGCCATCCGAACATGGAAAATGGACCTGATGGATGCTGGACGAAAGAGAAAAATGGAGATAGCTGAGTTGGAAGAATGGAGAGACAAAGCATATCACAACTCAGCTATATACAAAGAGAGGACTAAACGGTGGCACGATCAAAGGATAAGAAGAAAAGAATTCAAAGTTGGAGACAAAGTCTTGCTATTCAACTCACGGGTGAAGCTCTTCGGGCACGGAAAATTACGAAGCAAATGGGACGGGCCATATACAGTTATTGACACTTCGCCGCACGGAGCAATCACACTCCAAGACGACGAAGGTAAGATATTCAAGGTAAATGGCCAGCATCTAAAAATTTATCTTGAGCCCGATACAAATAAAGAATTTGATGTCATGCACTTAATTGAGTTAAAATCTTTATCATGATATCCTCTGGTTTGTTTTATCACCCGTAGTAGCACTTTCCTTAAAACAAATATAGCAAGAGATCAACCAGAAAAAGAAGGGAGCCAGAGGGGCCCACAGCAGGTCGGCCGACCCCACTTTTCCAGGTCAGGCGACCTCTGTTGGATCCCCAACGGTCCCATTTTTCTTTCATGTTTTGCTCCAACGTTCAGATTCCCAAATCCTACTGATTTAGCTCCTTCTCCGATTCGAGAAAATCAAATGAATTCTTTCCATAATTTTTCTCTATAAATGGAGGCGATTACCGTTCATTTTCCTTGCACATCTCTTCCACCACTCCTATTTCGCCCAAAAACCTTTGCCCATCACCATGGACAGCAGCATCCCAAGCTTTTATGTCCCAGCCTCCACTAGTGAGCTTTGCCGCGAATTTGGCCTTGAAAACATCCTTGATCCCGTCACCCCGATCCATGAGCAAGCCATGTTCGTCCAAGAAGCCCCTCTCGCCCTCACATCACCTCCACCAGCAGCAAAAGACCCCTCCAAGAACCCTCCTGCTAGTGCACCACCACGCTACGGCAAAGGAAAAACCATTCCCAAGAAGCCAAGCCGCGATGAGGCCGAAAGCTCTCTCCGTCCAGGGGAGAAGTATGTCGGCACCCTCGCTACAAAGAGCGGGGATGTGGTGCACCACCAATATGAAGGGCGCAACATGACTAGCCCCGCCAAGAAGGCGGGCACTCAGTTCAAGATCACGTGCATTCGTGGTGGTGGAAAGCAACTCCACCCACCACTCACTTCGGCGGAGAAGAGAGGCGCCCTCGAGTCCATGAGCACCACTCCTCCTAAAAGAGTGAGGAGGCGCCTCTCCACCTCCCCCATCAAGAAGGCAGGAGGGATGTATGAAAGCGAGGAGGAAAAGACCCCAAAAAAGGACTCCTTATCAACGCCTCCTCACTAAGCACAACGACCTCCGCCACGCTCATGAACGCCTAAGCGACAAAGTGGCGGAGATGAAAGACACGCTTGCTGAAATGCGAGACGACCATTATAATCATCGCCGCAGCACCAACATGAAGATCAAGCGTTTCTTCAAGGACGCGGGGAAGGAGGAAAAATTCTACAATTAAAACCTCTCCGCAATTATCATTTCCCTCGGCGCATTTTAGTTCAATTCCATTTGCTTTCATCATTTTAATTTCCTCAAATTTGTAATGCGCCTGCTTATTTGCTAAATTCAATCAAATTAGTGCTCCCCGGGCTTCCATACCGGTAGAGCAATTTGTGTTTCCAAAAATATCTTTGTCTATTTTGAAGGGAACAGGCAAAAAGGCAAGTGTGGGGGGGATACATCGCGAAAACAGAAACAAACACGCGCAAATCACTCATAACCATCACGGGAAGGACAACACCAACAAATGAGCGAAAATTGGGCACCAGTGGAGGCCACACCAGGTCGGCTGACCCCCCTGGACCAGGTCGGCCGACCCCTGGTGGGTCCCACTGGGCCTCTGCTTTCCCGTGCTACTTAAGTTTGTTTCCCACACTCCCTTTTTGCCTACCATACCTGTCAAGTTCATTCTGAGATACGGAAATAAAACTTAACCAATTAAAACTTGGGAAAATTTCTTTTTAGCACATCTTTATAAAACCCAATACTCTCCCTTTTGCTCTCAACATAATCATGCACACTTGTTATTACTCGCTCAATCACCACCTGCTTGTGAACAATCTATCCATAGGACCCATGTTTTT
Source organism: Eragrostis curvula (assembly GCA_007726485.1). Taxonomy (NCBI): domain Eukaryota; kingdom Viridiplantae; phylum Streptophyta; class Magnoliopsida; order Poales; family Poaceae; genus Eragrostis; species Eragrostis curvula. Next base: position 31,095,868 of record CM017443.1, read on the forward strand.
CTGGATAATTGGCGAGTGTGATATGGATCGATGAAATGATCCTTTGTTTAAATCTACGAAGTCCTTGGGAGTTTTATTTTCAAAAAGCAAAAATATCATGGCTTGCTGCTCCTCTTTTGATACAAGAATTCCTACCAATGCCATATGTTAATCGCAACTATCAAACATACATACATATGCTACTTGTTTTTTGCAATGAGCTTTTCCAAAATTTTGCGACCCTAGTGAGAAACCTGTCATGCTCTCTTGATCAAGATCACGTACACGATCCACCAAAAATGCTAAACTCCTACACCGGGAGTTAGCACATCCACCCATCCAAATAAAGACACTCCTCACTTTTATCCCATTTTACCTCTCTCTCTCAAATAAACAAAAGAGGGACATGGCTATTCAAAAGAAAGAGAAGGCTCACAAAAAGATGAGCAAGATAAAGAAAGAGAAAAAAGATGCTCATGTACAGAGCATGAAAAGAAAAGAAAGAAAAATGATAGCCATGTCTCGGAAATACAAAACAAAGAGAGGTAAAATCCAATAAAGGAGTCGTCACATATAAACATCCACACATCCATCCACACATGCACTTCTTGATCAAGGTTGTATGACTTGAATTCTCCGTGGATCCTTTCTTTTGGTTCAGCAATATTTGTGATACAAGTATGCCTCTTCTATCCCTACCTTGAGCTCCACATACAAGCCTTAGAAGTAGGACAAAAGAGGCAAAATAATGCTTGGGTAAGGAAAATACACTTTTTGAGCGATCCGAGAGAATCAATAGAGGAGCAAGAGCTATGTTGTTTATATTTTTTCAAAACTCTTTCAAAAACCCAAGGTACTTAGTAGGTGAAGGCAAGGTGACTTAAGTCATGAATCGTTCCACTTTTCAATCATCCAAGAATACATGTTAGCCACCATCATGTTCACAGGTGGAAAGGTGTGGCTTGTAATAGCTTGTGTGCAGATTTCACTTACCTAAGGGAAGAGTTCCTCTCAGTTTCCACTCACAGCTTTACTCGAGGACGAGCAAAGAGCTAAGTGTGGGGGATCTTGTTCACGGTCCTTACGACCCATTTTTACCGTCAACTTTATGCACCTTTTGGACCTAAAACCATCACCAAGGTTAGAAATAGGGCTTATTTCTAACAAATTCCACTAGTCTTGGTGAAATTATGAGTGCAGGTGCAATTCGTATAAAAACAAGGGAAAACAAGCTCCAAGCATGAACTTTTGCAATCAACAGATTTTCCCGGACTAAAGAACTTAGTCCAAAAGCCCAAAACCACAGAATCAAGTGTCAAGATCAAATAATGCAAGTGGATTGGGCCTGTACACAGCCAAGGGAGGAAGCCAGAGGAAGATGAGGCCCAGTGGGGCCCAGGCCAGGTCGCCCGACCCCCCCTGGCCAGGTCGGCCGACCTGACAGGGAGGCCCCCCTGGCCCATCTTTTTATGGCGGTTCGCAACCGACCTCTGGAGGTCGGTTCCCCCTGCATTAATTGTCACCGACCTCGGGAACCGCCTCAAAGTTGCCGACCTTCCAAGGCTATAAATAAAGGGGTACCCCCCCTCTCTCAAGACAACAACACACCACAAGACACAAGACTCTCCTCATTTCCAATCCACAGGCCGAGTGCTACAACAGTATTCCGTGCGCTTGCGGATTTATCTGTGACGTAAGAAATACCAACACCCCGTTGGTCAGGGTCCTCAGGCAGAGGCGGCTGGGAAGGCGCACACACCAAACCTGCCTGTCAGGGAGAAAAAAGAGGGTGTCAGCACCATGCCCGAGTCAGGAAAACACCAAGAAATACGGCGGGACAACCCCCATAGGATAAACTTACATAGATGGGAACGCCCGGCAACGGAAGAACTCGAGGATGACCGCGGATGGGATATTCGAAATCCACATGACAGAGGCATGATTGCCCGCATGCCTCCGCGAGGCGGACTCCGACCTCTGAAAAGCTCAACGCCATGCCAGAGACCATGGTTAATCCCTCCCTGTTAGCTTCCGGGGTCATCTCCCACAGTCGGAGGGAACGCCTCATTAGAGGCAGAACACAGGCAACATGAAAATGGCCGGTGACCCCGGTCCACGACACCCCGGAAGAAGGCAGCCCTCGGACGGCGTTGATCACGGGTCGGATGTACGCCATGTCAATGCTCCCAAGGTCCCTCTGCCACGAGGGCGCCGCCGCTTCGATGTACCGATTGGTAAAGGGCGGAAGCAACCCGTCGGGGTCGTTCTGGAGATAAAACCAATTCGGGCGCCACCTGACATTGTTGGACGCCGGAGCTAACCGGATGTAATCCTGCGCCCTGTTCTACCGAAGACGAATTGCTTGCGCACCCAAGGGGCACCTCCATTGGCGGCTTCCCCCTCTCAATGTGGCGGCAATGTCGCACCCGGAAGAAATACTTCCAGAGGTCGAAATGAGGATCAATCCATAAATAAGCTTCGCACATGGCGACGAAGCCGGCGACATGGCCAATCGACTCAGGATCGAGGTGCTGGAGCTCAATTTGGTAATAATGGAGGAGGCCGTGGAAAAAGGAGTGCGCCGGCATCCCGAATCCGCGACTATGGAAATTAGAGATGGATAAAACATACCCGTCAGGCAGCTCCGGTACGCGATCCCCCTCCGGGATGATCCACTCCAGGAAAGCGCCATTGGGCTTCAGAAGCCCTCTGGCCACGAGGCCATTCATGGCCCCTGCCCAAATCGCCTGAGCAGGCCAGGGCACCCTCGCGGCCGCCGTTGGTTCAGGCCGTCAGAGAAAGGGAGACGGCGACGAGAGCGACGCGTCAAGAACGAAGTAGAGGAAGAAACCCCTGACGTCGAATCCGGTGGGGAAGGCGACGGCGGAGCGTGGCGCAGAAGGAGCGTGGCGAATCGCGGTGGAAGGGAAAACGATTTGGAAGAGAATCGCGGCGGATTCGGTGGATTGGAACGGAAAGAACAACTGTAGCATGAAGAATGGGGAGAAAATGGTGAGTGCGGGAAGGCGCAAAGCCAGGTACGGCCGCTCTCATTTATAGCCTCTGAACCGCCGTTGCGTCCCACGACCCGTCGCGTCTCTTCAAATTCCCGCCTCGTGCCCCGTGTCTGTTGTCCTCTTTCTTCTCTACCTTCTCGCAAAACCCAGGGCAACCCACGCATCGCCGAATCGGCATCCCAAGATTCGCACACATCGAACGGCCATGGAGGTGCCCCTTCGGCTCCACGGAGCATAGCGGGCCTAACTGGTCAGGAAAGCCAGATACAGCCCACAGGTAAAGTGAGGGGCGACCAAAGAGGGGTCCCAGCAGCCAGTATCCAGACGCGCGGAGCGTCACAGGCCTCTGTCGGTTGCGTCCTAGTCCTGATGGAGAGTCGGACCAAGGTTTTCCCATCGAGGGGAGGCTACGAAGCCCCCGAGACCGATCGAAAGGACTCGGGAACTAGTTAGACTGACTCCACGGATCATATGAAGTCGACCCTAGCTGGTCTCAACTGGATCCCCGCTAAGGGCATGCCAGGGCTTCACTCGAACTCACCCGCTAGCAACTCAACTGGGCACCCGCCGTCGGACCATCGAGGAACGGACGGGACGGCTCAGCACCCCTATCACAACGCAGTGATACGCGGGGGAAGACGAACAAAAGACAAAACGACCCTCTGCCAGACTCCGTAGCGAACGGGGACTCGGGGACACGCATTCGCGAGTCAGGCCAACAGCGTGGCCTCGGATAGTAAAGAGAAAACCTTTTATTTCACAAAATACGCGAAAACACAAACGACCCCCAAACACCTGGTAGTGATCAAGGGGGGAAGGATCCCCTTTACAAAATACAAACGAATTTGCCCTCGGGAGCACGCGCCACGGAGACCACGACCAGTTCGCGGAAGTCGAAGAGCTGGTCCCTTCCGCGGCTCACAAACGGCCCACCATCCCAAGGACGGAGCCGACCCCGCGACAGTCGCCTCGGGTGCGATTCCTGATCCGGCCCTCATTCTTCCACAATATGGAGGAACAAGGGCTCGGGTTGCACAGGACTCGACCTCGAGGGTGACCGGAGCGGGCGCCGTGCTCCTAGCTGCTTCGGGTGCGACCCCGGGCCCGATTTGCCTCGCCTCTCATGAGGATAGGACGACAAAACCGGGGGAGGTTTGCCTCGTCGATGAGCGATCCCATCACCGCCCACATCATCCGAGGCGTCGCCCACAATTCCAGGAGAACTGTGGGTCGGGGTCTCGACCCCAAAAAGCAGCATCACAGGAGGGATAGCGATGAACAAGGCAAGCGCCTCTCGAGAAACCAAACGAGGACGAACTACGCCTCCACCCGAAATGGAGGCTGTGGGGTGAGCCGTGGATGGGAAAATGTGTCCTCCGAAGCAGCCTGCACGAAACAAGCACTGCAAACTCACCACTCGGCCATTGGCCATGGCAAGACACGGTGAGAGCAAGCAGGGGAAACCGCCCCATTTATAGGAGAGCTGTGAGGATGGCTGAGAACGGAGAGAGCATGAAAAGGCGTGAAAGCCTGGAACATGGATCACGGGCTGCGAAAGCCTGTCAAGATTCCCAGAACCTTGCAGGCCATCCCAAAAGAAGACAAAGGTGCGAAGCCTCATGCAGTAAACAGAACCCTCGTGACCAATCCCTCGTCGAGGCATCAACACACTTGTCCGGATGAACGCGAGTGAAAATGTCCGATTCAAAGCCTGAATGTGAGTGAACCACTCCCATCCAGGCTCGGGGGCTACACCCGGCGGGTGCGCTCGCGCGCACTCACTGGATATCTGCTCAAGAGCCAGGCTGAGGACGGAAGTCACCGGAGGCGAGGGGGAGTCCCGCGTACAACACCAAGGACTGGACCAAAGGCCATGGTCGTCTCCGCAGGAACTAAGGTCAAGCCCAGCCCATGACGCGTGACACGGCCCACGGCCGGAAAGGCCGCACGAGCAAAGAACGGCCCGATTCCTCAACCGACCTCCCGACCCCCGGGGGTCGGGGAAAAACTCCGCCTCGGCCGACCCCGGGCGCCCGACCCCAGCCTCCGACCGAAGGGGTCAGACCACCAGAGTCGGGGCTTGGCCGATGGAGCGCATTAAATGGGCAGCAAGTGGGCGTCCTTCGACACTACCCGAAGACGTGAACCGCAAGCCCCGCACGTCCCACAGGGATGTTTGACAGCGGTCAAGCCGCTTCTCCACGCGGTAACAGTGCAAGCCGTAGCTGAACAGGGTCGAACAGTACATGAACAGGGCACGGACATCCCCGCCGCGGCTGGACTGTAGCAGCCGTCGCCGCCCACGCCTGGGGGAGAAGGCGTCGAGGACGGACGCACCCATCCCTGCTGAGCCGCCTACCTACATCGAGCTACTTATCAATTCTCTTGCTTTCTTTTTCTTTTTTTCATCCATCCTTGTAACAGTCAACTCTCCTTTGACAGATAAAAGGGGGAGCTTGACTCGCGGCTGGGGGACCGCATTCTCACTTTCTCATTAACACACACACTCACTTCGGCCTTGCGACGCACGCAAGGACGAACTCCACGAACACTTAGAGACTTGGGAACTTCTTCCTCTCTCGAAAAGGCTTGTAACCCCTACTACGAGCAACACGAACCGAACCAACTCACTGGACGTAGGGCTTTGATCGCCCGAACCAGTCTAATCCCTTGTGTCTTCCTCACTCTCTCCAATCAACCGAAGCGCGTAGTCTAAATTCACTCGTCGGCCAGATTTCTCAACGCTGACACCCCTGCCGCCAGTAGTCGCTGTAGGGCGACCACAGAATGCTAGAATTGTTGTAGGCGGCGGTGAACTTGCTGGCTGCAGTCCTTGGCCGGGCGATCAAGTCTGTGTCCTTGGTTTGGAGGATTAATCTAGCTGCGTCGACGGATGAGCTGACGACCACGGGTACAAAGCCAAACCGGAGGGACATGAGCGGGTCGTACCGTGCCGACAGCTTATGGAAAGAGTGGTGTGGCAGCGGGCCGATCAGGTTCAGGTTGCCAATCAGCGGCCATGCCCGAGGTCCAGGTGGGAGGGTGTACTTGCTACTGCACCGGCATAGGATCAGGGTATGAGCACGACGGCGAGTAAGGAAGCCCATAGTGCAAGCTCCATCCAAACGTAGCCACTTATTGGGTGGTGGTGGTGAAATCTTGTATATGATGGCAGCCAAACTAGCTAGGAGGCAACTTAAACGACCATGATTTGAGCCTCCGATCGAAGTGATTATAAAGAGGCCCAGGAGGACAAGTTGTCCACGCGTGCCGTGCAATTTCAATGATGGGGATACCAGGTTACATATATTCTTTTTATTATTATTATTCACCAGGTTACATATATTGAGCACACAAAATAACTGTTAGCCATCACATCCAAGGACCTTTCGAAAACGTCGTCACAAATAGGAAAAACATTTTAACCCCAAGCTGCGCACCTTTTTCAGCTGATAAATAGTAATCCTACCTTGCTACATTCTTCAGCTCCTCTTTCAGCTCATGCCATTCCAACACATTCTTTCAAGCCATCGTTGAATACTACAAGACTCCTCATCTTTCCATGCTAAAAGTCCTATGGAATCATCATGCAAAGAAAGGGATTCCTATACAATTGTACCTAGCCATTCTTAAACGTGCCAATAATGACACTAAAAACTTTTTTAAAAAAAAATAAATGATAAAATGAATCAGTATCTCAATTTACTCAAGTAAATATTTTCTATGTGATCTTTTGTTTTTGTTTTTTTTTTGAAACAAAGACGAATACAATCACTCACCTGAACACACACACACGCGTGAATCCTACCACTATGAACACATATGAGCGTTATTGGAATTCACGAAGTCACCACAAAGCGCCTTACCATCGAAAATCGTCTACCACTAAAAAAATAATTAGCTATAAATGCAACATCCGTGCCAGAGTCGGAGAGTTGAACCTAGGTGGATTGGTTCGACTACACTGAATGTCTTGAGCTAGGCAATACTGGAAATAGGGTAGTTTCACTACCAAACAATAGTTGTCTTTCTTTTCATGTTGAACACGTTTGAAGTTCTCATAGGTTAGGAGAAACGAAAGTTGGTGGGGAAATTGTGTTCTTACCAATAATTTTACTCCTACTTATGATTTTACCCTTTTTTTTAGGGTTCGCGATTTACCTTTATTTTAAAAAAAACAATGCATAGTTTACTACTACTCCATTAGAGCCACTTAACAAGGTTAAATATAGTGTCAAAAGATCAAAATGCCCCTATGATTTGCCCTAACTTTTGTAACAATTTGTGGTTGTACCTCTGTTTTGTATCAGCCATTGTAAAAGACTTTAGATGCATCAGAAATATTTTACCACAACAAAAAATATATTAAAATGGCCAACACTTGCTCTCCTTGTATCGATGCCCTTGAGTGCCTCATGATCCTTGCGTTGATTGACATGAATGTGATATATGCCGCATGTATTTTGTGAGAAAAAGTTGACATATTGTACACCCAGATGCTGGAATCTACGTATGTTATCTACTGTATGTCTCTAGATTGTGTACTCTCGGCATGCGAGCGGAAGAATCGAGGTGATCCCCAGCGGAAGAATAAATGAGATTGATAGAGAGAGTATTGTATTAGAAATTGAGAATGACATTGACACCTAATGTGAAAAGGTTTTGAACCCACTAAAATAACAATTAAAATATTCTTGCAGAATCCACGACGTCCATGCTTTCTAATCTTATCTTTGTAAACGAGCTGAGAGGATGAAGTGGGCTATCCGAAGACGCTCGGTGGTCGAGCCCATCTCTACATTCCGCTACATCTCGAGAACCGGTTATAGCTGTCAACTCTGCCTGTTGTATATATCTCAAAAAAAAAAAAAAAACTCTGCCTGTTGTATAATTATATCTTGAGAAAAAGGAAGAAGCTTCTAAGATTAAAACAAAAAAGGGTTTCTGTTGTGTGTTGTCGGGTGGTCTGGTATGTAATCTACAATTTTTCTATGTACACACCAGCATGTACCATTCATTCGATTTGTTCATCTCTCAAATTTATTATGAAATTAGTGTTTTCCATTTAAGCAATATCAGACTTTTCATAAAATTTTATAAGGGTGAATTATTATTTAATGATGACAAAAAAATCATAAAGAACATTACACATAGCATTTTGGATTTGAGGCGGGTGAATATCCTTTTAGATATTTGTGAATTCCAACACACTACAAAAAGATTGACAAAAAAGATTGAAAGGTCATGGAAGACAAAACAATTTTTGTAAAAAAAAAAGAAGCCGTTTAAGGGATAAATACTTCATACATGGAGTAATTCTTCAATAAGAAGTATGGCCATTTATATGTTATCCTTTTTTTAAGTTCACAAGAGAAATACTAAAAAATATAGACTACTATAGGTCCTAATTCTTGCAAAGTGATAAACATAAAAATAATAATTGACTTATCAAGTCGATTGCATATAATATACATGACGTATTTTGAACACCTCTTTCTAAGACATTGCAAAAACAGAACTTTTTCTAATCGAACACTCTGTTTGCCCCCACCTTTGAGGAATAATAATAAAAAGAATAAGAAATGGAATGAAAAATGGGGAAAATACCATCCCGCGCCCTCCTTCAGTCTCCCTCATATGAATACGAGCAAAGTCACAATTCCTTTCCTTCTCTTGCTCATGAACAAACAAGACTCATCTCTTTCCTCTTACTATTGCCGAAACCCTAACCTAGGGCGCAACGTGGCGAGCTGCTCTTGGGAAGCGGGCTTTGCAAGTTAGTCAGGGTAGGTCGTGTGCGTTATGGTGATCACTACCATCTATTTGGCCCTGCATATCTGCCAGAGATCGATCTTCTTGAAGCAGATAGCAAGAACAATGGAACAATTAAAACAGATGGACACCTTTACGTGTTTCTTTTTTAAAATGCACTTTATTGCATATTGTTGCCCAATTAAATTCAGGTGCTATAGAAATGCTACCAAATATTAATAAAAAAATGTTCAAATTTGAATTTCCATCAAATTCTGCTGGAAATTGATACAAACTTTTCCGAATTTCATTTCGTATGCAAGTCAAAGAAAACAAGGCAATTTTACAAAGGATATTATCCTCTTTTGCAATGAATTACCGTCAAGACCTCCTCATGGAATAGGACACCTCATTGCTTCAGATTCAGAAAACCCGTCCAATTTTGCATTGTTTCAAAAAGATGCCCATTCTCAGAATTTTGGTGAAAAACAAGTCTAGTTTTGCAATTGTCCTATTTTTGTTAGCTTATTCCGATAATGAACAAAGGATAGTGGACAGATACAAACAACAGCAAACAACGAGTTTTTGCGTGTACATATATGGAGATGAAGGCAGCAAAACGGACACACATCACGGCCCGGTGTAGAGGGGAGCGGGGAGCTTAGGCTCACCAACGACTTTGAGCGGGACTAAGAGCAACTCTAGCAGGGCCTTTATTTGAGACCTACTCTATTTTTTAGGGTCTTGAGTCAAAAAAATGAACTCCAGCAGGGCCCTACTTGGGCCCTCATTTTGCATGCCCCCTCAAACTCCATCTCCAGGCACCCATTCGCAGGGTCCTCCAATCTCCCCCCTCATCCGTGAGTCCCACTATTTTTATTTTTATTTTCCTTTTTTTCTCTTCTTTTTCCTTTTTTTCCTCTCTTCTCCCTCCTCCCGCACGCCGCCGCGGCGAGCTCCAACACGAGCGGCAGCGCACGGCGAGCTCCAACACGGGTGGCGGCGCGAAGCTCCTCCGCCATCGCCTCGGTTCCCAGCACCACCACCCGCGCCCCCGAATCCCCAGCACAGCAGCGATTCGGCGGTCTCGGATCGAGGTCGTGACCCATGGCCTCGCTCTCCGTCCCGCCGACACACCCGCGGTCCTCGCCCGCCTTGGGCTGCTGCTCCGCCTTGGGCTGCTGACCGGCGTCGTGTCGCGCCCAGATGGACGCTACCTCCCGCGCAGCCTCACCCTCCTCCCACTCCGGCACCAAGCTCACCTCCCCGGCCGCTGTCCCCGCCACCCAATCCTCGTCCCTGCCAGCGCCGCCGCCCACCACCTCGTGATTGGCAGCGCGGTGGCGCTTCGGGACTCTCCACCGTCGCCGTCGAGCCCGGCTCTGCACCACCGTCGCCGTCGCGCCCCGGCCCCGCTCCGCGCCCGAGCTGCAGCGTGCCGCCGTCGACGACCTCAGCTCCCTCCTCGTCGAGGGCGGAGATCAGGCGGGGGCGACCGGGCGGGAAGGCGGCGGCGGAGATCAGTCCGCGAAGAAGGGAGCGGCGGGTGCGCGGCGTCCTCCGAGCGGAGCGGCGGGCGGAGCGGAGCGGGGCGCACGGCGTCCTCACCCTGGGCGGAGCGGCGGGCGCGCGGCGGGCGGTGGTCGAGCGGTGCGGGAGGAAGAAGATCGATTTTTTTTAACTCTGACAAGTGGTTCCCACACGAATAGGGTCCAACTGCTGGAGTTAAAGCAAATTTTTAGGCCCCTATTTTTTCATGCCGGCCTCTAAAATGGAAGTAGGGGCCTTGATTTAAGATCCCTTGCTGGAGATACTCTAAGCGTAGCATGGACAGTGCGAACTCCTCCTCCATGCTCACCTCCTCGGCTGACACGCCATCGGGGAGCCTCCACGCGAACGCGTGCACCAGGTTCGCGAGGGTCAGCTGCACCATCTTGAGCCTGAGCCCGATGCCAGGGCACATCCGGTGGCCCGACCCAAACGGGAGCAGCTCGAAATCCTGGCCCTTCACGTCCACGCCGCTCCCGACGAACCGGTCCGGCCGGAACTCGCCGGGCGCGCAGCATGGCGCGCACCTCCTTGGCGCGGACGTGCTCGTACGACGCGAGCCGCCGACGGACGAACCACGACGGGGACGGAGCCGAACCGGAGGGACATGAGCGGCCCGTACCGCGCCGCGAGCTCGTGGACCGGAGCGGTGCGGGAGCTGGCGGATCAGGTTCAGGTTGCCGATCACCGGCCATGGCGCGAGGACCTGGTGGGAGCTTGTACTTGCGGCGACGGAGGATGGTTACGAGAAAGAGAACGGTGCCGAGCACGACGCCAAGGAAGGCCACCGCCGTGGATAGCTTCTCCATCGGAAGGTACCACACGGAAGTGTTGGCTTGGACCCTCTGAAGAAGTGAAGTGGCGAATGTCTAGATCAGAGCAGTGCAATCCTACCAATACCATGACTCCCTGTATGAAGTCACGTTGCGGCTGAGATTGCTTGCCAATTTTGAATACAATGCATGGGGACGGGAAAGATATGCCAAAATGGTACCACCGATGTGCCATCTCGCCCGCACAAAAAAGGAGACTATGATGTGTATTCCCTTTGCATTTGATATTGCTGATTTTTTTAAGTTTGATAATGTGCAACTTTCACCATAGTATTTAATATTGTTGATTCTTTTTAGTTTGATAATGTGTAACTTTCACCATCGTAGATGTGTACTCTCCTTGTATGAAATTAGACAACACGAATTATGATTTTGTCTTTGTCCAGAAATGTAAGCATTTCTGAGACTAGTCAAAGTTACCAGCATGATCTTTTATTTAAGAAAAGTTAGTTTTATGATTTTGGGTTTTATAAATTTACTATTTTCATTTTTTAATATATAAATTTTATATAAAACTACATATTGTTTGTCAAAACTTTCACAAAACTACAGATTTAAGGAGTTGTATCACAAAACTATAGATTTAGTGTACCATTTATCACAAGACTACAGATTAAAAGATGATATCGCAAATCCACATATTCTGTTAGCACTATATCACAAAATTATACTCCCTCCGTTTTTAAATATATGACACAGTGACTTTTTTCGTTACTTTGAATATTCGTCTTATTCATAAATATTTGTGCAAAATACTGAATGTATAAGTTAATCTTAAGGTGTTTTTTATGATAGATCCAACAATATAGATTTCACATTAAGCAACTAATTATTTTTATATATATTGTTGGTCAAAGTTTAACAAAAAAGTCAACAGTGTCATATAATTAAAAACGGAGGAAGTATATTTTATACATCCTAAATTTAAGGAACCTTCTTTTCACCTGCTGAGGGGCTGGGTCGATATTTCATATATATAGAATGAAGCTCTTGTTTCGATCTAATCATTTTCTTTTGCATTTCCTTTTACAAAGTAACGTAGTACAGGCATAAACACTAATAAACACATAGTACACACAGAAAAAATAAACACTCATAAACACGCACTAATGCTCACCTGGTCCGGCTTGATATATAGATTTACGAAGTCACCATTGGAGGTTCAGTGTCGGTGGGGATGCCGTGTCCCACAAAAAGAATAATTAGTGACACTTCAACTAGGATGAGTTTGATTCCAACAACAACAAAAAAACCTAACGAGGTTTTGCATTTTCGGTACGTTTTAAGAGTGGCTAGGTACTATTGGGCATGTTGGCTGGATAGTCCAAACTGCTTGTATGCGTTTGCAAAGCAAGGGCAGCAACGTATATTCTCATCCACTTTTGCAGCAGGTCCCACGGTCAACCGTTATTGCCTGAAGCGGGTCCCACTTGAAGTATAAAATTAAAAAACCGTGGGCCACAGGCCCACAACCGCTTCGCGTTCCTCTCAATGATCCTGTGGATCACAGGTTATACGCACAGGGAAACTAGTAGATCACCCCGTTTATAATCACAGCGAGTAGCTGCTGGCACCTCCACACACAAGTTCAATCCGATGGAGTTCCCACCAATATTGTCTTCCTTGCTTGCCACCATACTCGCCACCGCCCTCTTGTTCGTAACCGTCCTACACCGGGGGCGCAGTTGTTGTGTGCGCAAATACAACCTCCCTCCTGGCCCTCGTCCGTGGCCAGTGATCGGCAACCTCAACCTCATTGGCCAGCTCCCGCACCACTCACTCCACAAGCTCTCTCTCCAGTCACTACGGAAAATCTGTAGTTTACCGAGTATTAGATGCACTCGGCAAAGACTTTGCCGAGTGTTTACACTCAGCAAATAGCACTCGGCAAATTCTGGTCGGTAAAAGGCTCTTTGCCGAGAGCTTTTTGTCGGGCACTCGGCAAAGCCTTTGCCGAGTGCTATTTTACACTCGGTAAAGAAAAACACTCGGCAAAATATGAATCGAAAAAATATCCGAAAAAATAGCAAAAATATTTTTTTTAATGAGGTGAAGCCTCCACCAACTAGCCCAAGTCACAAGCCATCAAGTTTGCAAGTCACGACATTTTTTGCACTCTATGCATCCGGCGGGATTCAAACCCATGACCTTTCCTTCACACAAGACTCTCCTTACCACTACACCAAAATATCACATGTGTTCATATTCATTTTGATTCTACACATATTATACTAAACCGAGCATCAAGTGATTATTTGAAGACCTAAACGAATTCAAATGAAAAAGTTATCAACTACAAACTTTGTTAACTTTTCGAGATCTACATCTTTCATGTTGGTCATTTTGTCATCTGAGGTCGTTTACAAAATTTGAATTTCAAATTTGAACTCTTTTAAACTAAGTTTCCGTTGACAAGATGAATTCAAATAACAAAGTTGTCAACTTACAAAATTTCATAACTTTTAGAGTTCTACAACTTTCATTTTGGTCGTTTCTCCATCTAAAGTCTTTCAAAAAATTCAAAATTCAAACTTAAGAAAATTCAAACCTATATTTCTTTAGCAAAATTGATTCAAATTAAAAAGTGTTGAACTACAAAGTTTCATAACTTCTGAGGATCTACAACTTTTATTTTGGTCATTTATTCATTCGACATAGTGATAGTAACATTGTTCATAAATTTTATATATCTCTCTTCTAGTTTTATGAAACTATACGGGAAATGTTGATGTTGTGAACAAATTTATTAGCGCTTTGTCGAATGAAAAATGACCAAAATAAAAAGTGTAGATCTTGAAAAGTCATACAACTTTGTAGTTCAAAACTTTTTGATTTGAATTAATTTAGTGCATCAAAAAATTAATTGAAAATTTATTTACCGAGTGTAATAGGAAAAACACTCGGCAAAGGGGCATCTTTGCCGAGTGTACAATAAAACACTCCGCAAAGAGACATCTTTGCCGAGTGTCATGGTGAGAAACTCGGCAAAGTTTTTAATCTTTGCCGAGTGCCTAAAAAACACTCGGCAAACACCTTTTTATCGAGTGTTTTTTTTTTAGCACTCGGCAAAGAAATCTTTGCCGAGTGTTTTTTTAAACTCTCAGCAAATACCTTGTTTGTCGAGTGTTCGAGAAAAAACACTCGGTAAAGAGTGCGACACTCGGCAAACGTCGGATTTGCCGTAGTGAGTATGGCTCCGTCATGTCCCTCCGGCTCGGCTCCGTCCCCGGCGTCGTTGGCTCGTCCGTCGAAGCCGCCAGGTTCTTCCTCAAGACCCACGACCTGGTGTTCATCGACCGACCCAAGACGGCGGCGGCCAGGTACATCATGTACAACTACTTCAACAGGCTGTGGGCGCCCTACGGCGCGTACTGGCGCCAAGCGCGGAAGCTGTGGCAGACCGAGCTCCTGAGCGCGCGGAGGCTCAGGGCGCAAGAGCGCGTCCGTGCCGAGGAAGTGCGCGCCATACTCCGTGGCCTGCACGCGGCGTCGTCCTCGTCCTCCGCGGTGACCATCAGGGAGCACCTCCTCACGCTGAACCTGAACGTGATCTCGCGCATGGTGCTGGGCAACAAGCAGTGCGCCGAGGAGTTGAAGTGGATGATCGAGGAGTTGTTCTTCCTCAACGGCGTCGTCAACGTCGGGGACTTCATCCCCTGGCTCGGCTGGCTGGACCTGCAGGGGTATGTGAAGAGGATGAAGAGGCTGGGCGGGATGCATGTTTGACCGGTTCCTTGAACACGTGCTGGGCGAGCACGAGGAACGGCGCCGCCGAGAGGGTGACGGCTTCGTGGCCGTGGACGTGGTGGACCAGCTGCTGGAGCTCGCCGACGACGCCAACCTCGAGGTGCCGATCCAGCGGAATGGCATCAAGGTGTTTACTCTGGTACGTCACTATAGTACTATTTTATAGGTACATGTACTGTAAACTACAGCATTAGCTAGCCAGGCTCCATTGATCTCTTTCAATATATAATCAGCGGTCGCTTGGATATGTATTTGCAGGATCTCATCACTGCGGGCACGGACCCTTCGGCGGTGACCGTGGAGTGGGCCATGTCGGAGCTCCTGAAACATCCCGAGGTCCTCGCCAAGGCCACCGAGGAGCTGGACCGTGTCCTCGGTCGCGACCGTCTCGTCGTCACAGAGGGGGACATCCCAAGCCTCCCGTACGTGGAGTCCGTCGTGAAGGAGACGATGCGCATGCACCCGGTGGCGCCGCTGCTGGCGCAGCGCCTGTCCCGCGAGGACACCTCCTTCTCCGGCTACCACATCCCGGAGGGCACGCGCGTTCTCGTCAACGTGTGGGCCATCGGCCGCGACCCCGCCGTGTGGGACGCGCCGGAGGAGTTCCGGCCGGAGCGGTTCCTCGGCAGCGGCGGAGTAGACGTGAGGGGACACGACTTCCAGCTGTTGCCCTTCGGGTCCGGCCGCCGGATGTGTCCTGGCATCAGCCTCGGGCTCAAGATGGTGCACCTCAGCCTCGCCAACCTGTTGCACGCCTTCACTTGGAGGCTTCCGAATGGTGTGTCAACGGAAGAGCTGAGCATGGAGGAGAAGTTCGGGCTGTCCGTGGTTCGCATGGTACCGCTCCAGGTTGTCGCAGAGCCTAAGCTCCCGGCTCACCTCTACGCCGCGCCGGGCCTTGATGCGTGATCGAAACACGTTGCTGCCGACAACAATTCTGCATTTCTACATTTGGATGTGATAGTAGTTAATTATTTAAACAGTACTCTCTGAAATAAACAAGGGTGTGCTGGATGCCTGGATGTGATAGCACACTCTGAAATGAACAACTGGCCGGATCTGATAGCACACTCTGCTGTGTCGTGGGATATCCGCGTCAAGCCCTTTTTTTTTTTAAGACTGCGTCAAGCCCTTATGTCAGCGTCTGTGTACTTCAACCCAACAGAAAATAACTCTACTTGCCTCGACTGAGGTTTTTTCTAAGAAACTGTTACTTCTATTCTTTTATAAGAAAAACGGCCTATTAACTTGCATATATGATCTATCACCGCATGCTAACAATATATTCATTGCTGAAAACGTTCCGAGAGAGGAAGGAGAAACAAAATAGCATATGATGTATGTTTCGGTTTATTCAGCTAACCATGTCATCAGGCACAACTTCTGAACAGTGAAAAGCAGAGCAAGTGACCTCTGCTATAATTTGCAGCAAATTTGGCCGAAGCATTATTTGAGATTTGTTGATCAAACATGAAATGTTCAACATGCTCCACGCCATGACATGTTAACCATGTTCAACACGATGTGACGTGCATCCGTTGGCCGCCCCCTGCTTCCTGCTGACGCCACTTGTCTATGAACCATGACGAAGATAAGGCAAACCAGATAGAGAGCGCGGGAAACGAGCGGGAGCCACGTAACCTAGCGTTTCTATTAGCCTGTCTTCCTTGTAAATTACCATCACCATCATCATGAAACACGTTGATGTTGACAGCAAATCTGACATTCTATATTTGCGCAATGTGTTTGCCTCTAGTATTTCATCCAGTTGATTTTTTGTTGAACTTTGACTAACAGTATATACATATGTAATTAGTTACCTAATTCGAAATAAATATCATTAGATCTATCATCAAAAGCACTTTAAATAAAGTTAAGAAAAAAAGAAAAATGTGTTGTGCAGCTCCCGCCGATGTCCAGGTGCTACTCTTGGGTGGCCTCCTTGTGCATCTCCCGCGGGCAGCTGTGAGGGCGGCGACATGAGGGGGGGGGGCATGGCCTACCTTGGCCTTCACTAAGCTCCGCCCCTGCTCACACGACAGCACGGAGCAGCGACGCCAAACCCTATCGACTAGCGAAGGGACTAGGGAGTGCTTCTGTTTCTGCTTGTGCGTATGTAACTTGCGAAGAGAGGCAGCGGTGGCATTTGATGTAAATAATGGTGAACTCGAAGGGGAGGTTCATTACTGGATTTGCTAAATCGGTGCGGAACACCCTGTTCGCCAATTCGCGGACGTAGGCCATTTTAGCAAATCGCTCTGCATCGATTCAACAGTGAATCGTTTCAGTTTTTGGTCGTTTGGTGCGGTTCCAACTGATTCAATCTAGAATCTGAAATGTTTCGACAATCCAAACGGACCCTTAGATTGTAACATTTATTGAGGTAACGAAGCTTTGCGGTCTGTATTCGAGTATATCATATACGGATGACAAGATACCGTGACATACTGGTATTTGAGTAAAGTGATGAGATACTATAAATATGATATGCATCCTCTTAACAAAGTCAACATATACCATCTCATCCTCTTAACAAAGTCAACATATACCATCTGAAGAAAGAAGCCAGCAGCAACATGTCTACCACTAGGCAGAGTGTTGGCTTGTAGTTGTATATTCATATATACTCTCTATGTCCCAAAATAATTGGCATTCAGGCGATATACCACGTTTATTAAACATTCTATGTGTTGTCCCGATTCATAGACATAGCCAGGATACAAAATAAACTGAGACGGAGGGAATAGTAGGTCAGGTTTGCATGCGTGGCAGCGTGGGTAATATAACAACCTGCTAACCTTCGGATGGCCCCATCAAACTTAAGGGAAATGTCAATGACACCCAAAGTTATCCATGACTCTTATCAAACTTCGAACAATACATCTTGAATAATGATTCAGTTATCAGTCTCAGCAATGCAAGAAAAAGAACTCCAACCAAAGTAACAGGAGATACTCACGTATGCCAACAACTGGAGCATATTTCTTAAATTCTTGACTACATCAATGTTTCAATGGTGGCAGAACCTTATTCATTTTTTTATACTGCTTCCCAATGTCTTTGTCATATTTGAGTTTCATCCAGAGAAGATGATTTAGGAGCCAGGAGTAAACTTGATAGAAACACTGTTCACGCAGTGGCGCTCATCCGTAGGCGTCTTGAAGCCTTCACCCTTGAAAACATGGCCCAAATGCCCGCCACAAGCTGCACATGTGATCTCCACCCTCCTACCATCAGGATCAGGCTAAAATGAAAGAATACGAGACGTCAGTATTTATCAACAAAAAACAAGGACATGTGAAACATGCAGCAGCTGGCCACTGAGTCATACTGTTCTGTTTATTGCTCCTGGAAGACCCTCAAAGAATGCCGGCCAACCACAACCGGAATCAAATTTGGTGGTGGATTTGTACAGAGGAGTTCCACAGCCAGCACAGTTATAGACCCCATCACCATAGAATTTGTTGTACTCGCCAGTTCCAGGTAACCTGGACATGAATTTGAGCTTAGCTTAAGGACACATGCATCAAGCGACAAGCAAGATATTTGTGTTCCAAGACAAGGAAAATAAGATATTTAGGTTGCCGTGTGCTTCGTGCAGCTGCACATGTAGTTTATTCTTTTGACATCTTAGTACTTAAGAAATCATGACTAAGGAAATCTGAGTAGCTTGATAAAGCATTCAAAATAAAAATAATAAGTCAAATACTAGGGAATTGATTTGCATTAGTAATTCCCACACACACTTTACTACTCCACCCTTGGGACAGAGATCGCAGCTGGCAAAGCAGCATGGGTTTGCAAATCATAACACACACTTTACTACTCCACTCTTGAATGCCTAATATAGGTAATACCTATTCAACCCTGTTGTGGCGTGAAGGCCACAACACATGGGCTAGCAGCGGCTGCAGCTAGGCCAGGAATAAGTTAGGCAGTTTGTTAGCGAGATAGGATTGGTTTGTTACGTTGTTAGCTAGATATGTTTGGCAGACGTGAGTCCTAGAGTAGAGGGTACGCAAGAAGTAGAAGGCTAGGTCCTCGTCTTGCGCCGTGGGCTGAGGCCCCCGGCGTCGATCCATAACAATTTGGTATCAGAGACCATCTCGGCGCATCGCCCTCCATGGCCGGCGCCGGCATCGATCCTGCCACCACCCTCACCTTTTCTGCCAAGCTTGACCTCGCCCTTGCTCAGATGGAGGTCATGGCCCGCCATCTCGTCGTATATGAGGCACGCATCGCGGCAGTGGAGGCGAACCAGTCTCTACCTCCGCTTCCATCGATGGCGACACAGCCGGCCTTGCCATCGCCATCATCTCAGTCCGCTGTGTTGAATTCTTCTCCTCTCGTGCAACCGCTGCTGATCGAACTGGAGGCCGAAGTCACCGACGATCCCAAGCCTGCACTGCCTCAGGCTGAGGTTGCCGTGGTGGGAGTCGAACAGATCGAGGATGCCATCGCATCTGTGGGAGAGTTCGATCTCGATCTTGGTGCAGCCGAAGAGCAGGTTGCAGTCCTCCATGGCGAGCTCCTCCCTGCCGACGGCAGGCCGCATCATGCCCTCCATGAACCCCGCCATCTCGTCTGCTCCGCGGGATTTGGCAGCGGAGAAGCTCATGGCGTTCAACCAGGCCAGGAGCAACTTGGAGCGCGTGGCGAGCTCCTCGTGGAGCCGTCCCAATGCCGGTGCCCTGCGCGCGCAGCCGTAGCGGCAGAACACCTTCTCTGCTCGGCTGTTCTCTCTCGTCCTTGTCGACCCTGGCTCTGCATGCCACCGTTCGTTGTCAAGGAAGGAAAGGATTACAAGTCCTGCCTCTTTCCATGGGAACCAGGAGGAAAATCTGGACACCACGTCATGGCTGAAGGTCGTTTGGAATTTGCTGCATACATGGAAATCGTCCCCGTGATTGCAGGAGGAAATCAAAGAGGCGGTGAGGGAAAATCAGAGGATTTGCTCATGCCCGCATCATCCCCGAGGATAACTCGTGCATGCAGGCTTGTTGGTGAGGAAATTAAGGAAACAATTCTGGATATTCTGTTTTCCTTTGGCAAGTGCATGGCGCCCACATTTCATGGAAACCAGATCAATTCGCATGCCAACAGAGGAGAAAATAAGGAAAGAGTGAAGGAAATATATTGCAGAGTAGGATGGCCTTCCTATTTCCCCTGACGTTCAAGCTCTGTCAACAGGAAACTGAGTTGATGCACATCACGGCCAGCCTGGAAGATCCTCGACTTCGCATTGCTCCGAACGAGGCCCGTTCACGCCTTCGTCCGCGATCCAGCAATCTGCGCCAGGACAAGGCACTCTTCACGCGGGCAGCGCTCGCACGCCAGGGCTCCGGCTTCGACGCGGAATTCAGCTTCCTCTACCACCTCGTCGCCGAGACCTTCGCTGAGCTCCTCATGTCGGATGTTGAGCAGCTGCACACCAGGGATACTGCTGAGGTCAGGCTTGCGGCCAAGTGGTGCCCCTCACTGCACTTGTTATACGGCAGTGCAACGCTGCTGGCTCTGCAGTTTGGCTTCATGGAAAACCTCGACGAATTGGCAGCCTCCTGCATGGCAAAACAGCTCGAGGACGAGCTGTGTGATGAGCGAGGGAGGAAGGAGATGGTTCATGAGGTGTTTCCATGGCAGCAAGAAGGGACTCCCTCACCCATTCCGGCGAGGAAGGAGGAGAAAGTACTGCCATCTGGGTGGGCGCTGGTGTATCACAACTGCGGCGACTTCTCGATGGCTGCAGTCGTGGCTGCTCTCCTCGATGTGGCCTGCTCTGGCCTCGAGCAGCTGGGCGATGCTCGCTTCAAGGGGAAGTTGCAGCCACTGGTGGACGTCGTAGATGAGCACAAGAAGGGCACCAACAAGCAATGCAATGATCACCACAGCAATACAATGGCTTGTGGGGTGTTTCCATGGGAACCTGGAGGAGTACCTCTAATCTATGAGCGATACCATATCCCGGCTGCTACCCATGGTCAACGTTCCCAACGGCTCAATCTTCAGCAACAGCTTGCAAAGCTTCAAGTCCATGTCTCTTCAACGTTTGCAAACATGAGGACTCTGAAGGCCACATCCATGGCGACCACCACAGCTCGAGGGCGAGCTGTCTTCGGAGGGTGGTGAAATGATGTGGCATGAGAACAAGCAGCAGCAGCAAGATGGCAGAATAGAGAATAAGCAGCAGCACGACTGGACAGCTCGAGGACGAGCTGTCTTCGGGGAGGGGTGTAATGTTGTGGCGTGAAGGCCACAACACATGGGCTAGCAGCGGCTGCAGCTAGGCCAGGAATAAGTTAGGCAGTTTGTTAGCGAGATAGGATTGGTTTGTTACGTTGTTAGCTAGATATGTTTGGGTTTGTTGGGCGCCTGTGGCTATAAAGGCAGACGTGAGTCCTACAGTAGAGGGTACGCAAGAAGTAGAAGGCTAGGTCCTCGTCTTGCGCCGTGGGCTGAGGCCCCCGGCGTCGATCCATAACAAACCCATGATATGATTTCACCCAAACTTGTTCCAACTGCATCTGATTAGCACATGGGTTTGCAAATCCTGCCAAGGAAGAATTTGAAGATAGTTCTACTTCAATGAGTTCCATGAAAGTTAGGCATCTTGTTTTCGGAGTGTCACATGATTGAGATGTCATCTGGACTCTTGAAGAGTGAGAACTATCTCCCACATGAATAAGGCATTGCTTGGAAAGGGCACATACGTAGACTATGAACTAATTTACATTTGGAATGGCAGGAACCCAATCAATCCAAATTGATGCACAAATAACTTCAGTCATAGACTCAACCGCATAACTCAAATTAAAATCAGAGAACACAACATACTTTCTTCTTTATAAATGTATATAGCGATTACTTCAGCTACTAATTCTCAGTGATGTTTAATGATTTATGGTGTATCCTAATTCCAGAAACGTTCGAAATGTACTCTATATCTGACTAGAAATATGGGATACTTTCATCTTCCTCGCGTACTCTACATGTCGCTAGTAATCAGGGAATGAATCCAATAAAAGTGATTGTAGCGAGATATTGTAGGTCAAATTTTATTGTCAATGGACCCACATTAGCTGTATCATCAACCATGTCCAGAACCGCATGCTACAGTGGATTTATTTCAATTTGAACAGAGCATGAATGCTTATCTATCTCTAGACCCCGGAGAGTCAACTTTGTGGGCACGCGTAAAGAAATAAAATTCAATATTATGATTAAAAACTTTCAGAATACATTGATACATTAAGTGAAATGGCTACAGGCAAGTGACAAACCTCCAATAATGACCCATGACACAAATAGTATAAGATAAACAGGTTGGCACCTCGTTTAAGCTGTAGATTCCTAAATTATTTAGGATCATCAGAAGTCAACTTTTTGAGGAGTCAAACATAAAAAGACAACTTGCTAGTACTGTTTTATTTGAACCACCCAATAAGCATTTAGCACGACCAGGATGAAGTAGACGAACAAAAGCAACAAGGAGCCTAAATCACTCGTCGGTGAGTCAGGAGACTCAGGACAGGTTAAGAATTCAGAAATTTCACACAATCTCCGGATGAGCAGGGCCTGAATACGTAAGTCAACGCTAACTAGCATACGGAACTAGACATGAAGAATGGAGCAACCCTATAAATCCATCTACGTGCTCGGGAAGAAGAAAAGGGGCACCCAAAAAAAAAAAGCAGGACGCTCCGGCGCAGATCAATTCACAGCAAGAGAGGCGCCAAATCAGCGTTGCGCTGGGGAATCCTGCGTCATACGCACTTAGGTACAGAGGAACTTAAGAGCGCGCATGATCCACGGGTGACGAAGAAGATGCGCCCTTCATGCGGAGAAGCAGAGGAAGCTGGGGAGAAGGGAGAGTTGGGGAAAGATACTGACTCGGTTCCCTTCATGCGGAGGATGCGGAACTGCTCAGGGGAGAGGACGGCGCGCCACTCCTCCTCGCTCCTCTGCTTGCTGTCGGCGCCCGATGCCATGGCCGCCGCGGCTACGGGAGCGATCCGAGGAAGAAACGAGAAGCACCGCCCGGGGAAACGGGAGGGGAGACCGGGAGAGGAAGACGGAACGACTGCGGTGAGGCCGGTGAGGTGAGGGGAGGGGGTTGACGGTGGGCACCAAACGGCCTTTTATCGGTCTCTTTCTTTTTCTTTTTTCTTTTTTGTTTTGTTTTTATAGATCATTTACTACAAGACCCACGGGCCACGGCCGCATCGACCACTAGCCCGCGGCAGGAATGATCGTCACATTACTATTGTTGTAAAACATATCCGAACGACAATATTATGCAAGCCCCCCCTAACTTCCGAAATTTTACAGAGGATATACTCCTCTATGGACCGTATTCAGCCCAAGCCTGCAAGTAAATCAAAGTCTAACGTTGCTAAAAGCCCAGGAACTGTTATATCCCTAAGGGGTGGTGAGGTAAACGGCGGCGATCGCCGGCCGGACTTGGAGAAGAAGAAAAGGGGACAGAGAGCAGAGACAGAGAAAGAGGTTTAGGACTTAGTCATTTCTCATCGATGATCCCAAAGCATACGGTTACACGGGTTTATATCTCACCCGGACACCACACAGTAGCAACACGCTACTTCACCACTTCCCGGCCCACGGCCCAACTCAACACAGCCTAACACTAGACTTAGCCACCGAATGAACACGTCTTCCTCAAATACGCCAACACCCTCGCCTTACGCTTCCCGCTTTTCTTCCTCAGCTTCTTGAGTTGCAGTGTCAGTAGAGCAGGTGCAACATTGCCCCCCCCCCCCCCCCCCCCCTTGAGAACCAGCATGTCCCCAAGCTGGTGCATCAGGGTAAGATTGCTTGACGACCTCATAATCTTCCCAAGTAGCAGTCTCCTCAGGTAGAGTCGCCCACTTCAGTAGCACTTGCAAGCACGCAGATCGAATTGCCTTTCTTTACCAACCTCTTGTCCAGAATCTTCTCAGGAATAACATCTTCCATATTCAGATCAATCAGCTTAGGAGCTTCCGTATACACCGGAGTGTAATCAGGCACATGAGGTTTAAGCTGAGATACATGAAACACAGGGTGGACCATAGAAACTTCAGGTAATTCCAATTTGTAAGCAACTTGATTCACTTTCTTGAGGATCTTGTAAGGTCCAAAGTACTTGGAAGCCAGTTTAGGACATGGTCGAGACACCACTGAATTCTGCACATATGGTTGCAGTTTTAGATACACCATCTCACCCTCCTAAAACTCACGAAAAGAGCGGTGACTGTCAGCAATAGATTTCATACGCTGCTGAGCTTTAGACAGTTGTTGCTTCAGCAGTTCAGCTTGCAGTAACCTCTCCTTGAACATATCAATCACTTCCAGATTACCAGTGAGGGAAAGATCAGGCATATATCCCAGGTGTGGTTCAGTGCCATATAAAGCCTTGAAAGGAGAACAGCCCAAAGTAGTGTGGTAGGTAGTGTTGTACCAAAACTCTGCCATAGCTAACCAACTGAACCATTTCTTGGGTGTTGTACTGGCAGCACAGCGTAAATACATCTCAACACACTGATTCACCCTCTCAGTCTGTCCATCTCTTTGAGGATGATAAGAGGAGCTAGTGTGTAAACCCACCCTCAAGAGTTTGAACAGTTCCTTCCAAAAGGAACTTGTGAAGATGCGGTCTCTGTCAGAAACAATAGAGCTAGGAATCCCATGCAACTTCACAATGTTGTTCAAAAAGGTTTTAGCAATCTGAGGAGCTGTGAAAGGATGCTTCAAAGGAATGAAATGAGCATATTTGGTGTACCTATCCACCACCACCATAATCACATCATACCCATCAGATTTGGGAAGGCCCTCTATGAAGTCCATTGTCACTTCTTGCCAAGCAGCATTTCGGATTGGTAAGGGTAACAGCAACCCAGGAGTTTTATAGTTTTCATGCTTACTCTGCTGACACACAGAACATTGCCTGGCCACATTCTCCACATCTTGTTTCATTCCAGTCCAGGCAAATAACTTCTTGAGCCTATGATAGAAAGCTTGAATCCCAGAATGCCCACCCACTGGTGTAGCACGGAAAGCCATAATCAACTTAGTTTTCAGCCCAGAATTTGCTCCCACCCAAATCCTACCAGCTTTCCTGATAAGTCCATCTTTAAGCATCAATTGCTGTTCAATATCAGGTGCCACAGCTAACTTAGCCAGCAATGCTTGAGCTTCTGAATCCACAGTATAGGAATTCAAAACCTCTTGAATCCAGTCAGGTGTCACAGAAGATACTGCATTCACACTTGCAACATGAGACATACGAGATAGAGCATCAGCTCCCTTGTTCTCCACGCCCTTCTTGTATTGGAACTTAAATTGCAGTCCCAGCAACTTAGACATAGTTTTTCTTTGCAATTCAGAAGTTAGAGTTTGATCTTCCAAGTTACACAAACTCTTATGATCAGTTTTAATCACAAACTGTCTTCTCTGCAAATAGGGCCTCCACCTATCAATTGCCATCATCACAGCAAGAAACTCTTTTTCATATATGGACAACTTTTGATTATTCACTCCTAAAGCTTTGCTATAAAAAGCAATTGGATGCCCATTCTGACTCAAGATAGCTCCAATTCCAGAATCACACGCATCTGTTTCCACCACAAATTGCTGTGTGAAATCAGGAAGAGCTAGTACTGGTGTGGTACTCATAGCCAACTTGAGCTGCTCAAAAGCTGCCTGAGCCTGATCATTCCACATCAAACCCTTCTTCTGCAGTAATGAAGTGAGAGGCTTGGCAATTATACCATAATGATGCACAAACTTACGGTAATATCCAGTCAATCCTAAGAATCCCCGCAGTTCAGTTGCATTAGAAGGCACAGACCACTTCAACATTACTTCTGTCTTCGAGGGATCAGTTGCCACCCCATCCACAGAAATAATATGCCCCAAATATTCCAACTTAGTTTGAGCAAAAGAACACTTACTTCTCTTAGCAAACAACTTGTGAAGCTTGAGAACTGAGAAAACCAACTCCATGTGAGCAACATGCTCCTCCAAACTTCTGCTATATACCAAAATATCGTCCATGAAGACCAGCACAAATTTTCTGATATATGGAGCAAAGATGGAATTCATCAAACATTGAAAGGTGGCTGGGGCATTGGTGAGCCCAAAAGGCATCACCCTGAACTGAAACAAACCATGGTGAGTTTTAAATGTTGTTTTATGTTCATCCTCTTCCACCAGCCTGATTTGATGGTAACCAGCAGTAAGATCCAGCTTTGAGAAATACTTCGTGCCAGCTAACTCATCTAACAATTCATCGACCACAGGCATGGGAAACTTACTCTTCACAGTGATAGAGTTGAGTCTCCTGTAATCCACACAGAAGCGCCAACTACCATCCTTTTTCTTCACTAGCAATACAGGAGAGGCAAAAGGACTCATACTAGGCACCACAGTCCCTGCCTTGATCATCTCAGATACCTGTCTTTCAATCTCATCCTTTTGAGATGGTGAATACCGATATGGCCTTGAGTTCACCGGAGAGGACTCTGGAATTAGAGTGATAGCATGATCATATTGCCTATGAGGAGGCAAACTAGTTGGAACATCAAACACCTCTACATACTGGGATATTACTGCAGCCAAAGGAGATGGAATGTCCTCAGTATCAGAATTATCAGCCACAGAATAGACCAGTGCAGTTGCCCACACATCATTCCCTCTAAAGCTCTTGAGTAATGCTTCAGAAGATATCTCCTCAAGATCAGTTGCAGCACTTTCAACAACTCCCTGCAACTTAATTGTAGTGCTTTTATACTCAAACTCAAGCCACTTCTCCTTCCAATGGCAAGTCATAGGCCCAAACAATTCCAGCCAATCCATACCAAGAATGGCATCATATCGTTTCTTGAACGGGACTGCGCGACCTCCCACGCTTTCTGCTCACAACAAAGAGCAGACACGATCAGCCGATGCTGCGAGGCGTCGAGATCTGGATCTCGCAAAGCTAGTGGCCTAGTCGCGCTAAGTGCAGACTTAGATTTTCTGGAACAACAACGCGAGGGGATGATCGATCGAACGAACCTGCGCCTTCCATGCGGTCTCGGAGTCCTTGCGCTGGCGCGCGCCGGCGGCATCGTCCTGCATCAACAGAGAAACCATGTGAATTCCGGCCTCCAAGATCCAACCTTGGAGGAAACCAGTGGCATGAAGGATGAGAAGAGGAGTGTACCGCGTCGGGGGCGGATCTGGTGAACCCGGGGGGTCGGGGACGGTGGGCCCGGATGAGGAGGAGGAGCCGTCGTGGAGCTCCACCGCCCAGCGCCGAGCGAGGCCCTTGCCCTTCTCCATCGCTGGCGGCCGCTGCTGGGAGATCGACGACTTGCTCCTCCGCCGGCTTCCGGTTGCGGTTTGGTGCGAGTCAGGGCTCGAGACAACTGATCCGAGTTCCGGCCTCCGCCCGTCCAACTAGTGGGACGATAATTTTCTGGGTTGGTCCTTTGTGAGCTCATGTATTCGCGTATTAGTCCTTCAGGAGACCAGGACCACTGCGGTGAGTCGGAATAACTGGGCTATACTGTTGTCGAACAGACAAATATTGCAGAAAATCCCTTCTAGTCGACCATAATTCCTTTTTCAACGAAATTTGGGAAAAAGAAATTAAGGATGAGGTAGTTATCAACAAGCATGTAATATTTCAACATAACTTCATTGGATATATTCAACAAGCATGTATATCATGGGAAAAAA
Source organism: Eragrostis curvula (assembly GCA_007726485.1). Lineage (NCBI taxonomy): Eukaryota > Viridiplantae > Streptophyta > Magnoliopsida > Poales > Poaceae > Eragrostis > Eragrostis curvula. The sequence continues at coordinate 31,123,460 of CM017443.1, forward strand.
GAGTAGAAACAGATATTCTCATTCCACTCGTTACACGTGTGAATCATCGCCCTTTTGCAATATATTAGTATATTGAATATTTTAGATAAAAATATTCAAATATGTATTTTTTGAAGATAATGTTTCAAGCGAGAGGGTTGTCTCCACTCACTATTCTTCTTATTACAACTTGCGAAGACCTAGCTTTTTTTTTTTCATATATAGGTGCTAGCATCTTATGCCTTAAATGTTTTTTAATAAGAATAACCTCTCAAACTGATAATACATACTACTACAATGTTTACGAAACAATTTTTTATGATCTAGCTTAACGGAATATTGCCACTAAAAATCCTTTCAAAATCATTAACATATTTCAATTGTTCCATTATTCTAATATGGTGCTTCATATATATCTAATAGCATAATTATTTTCTCATTCGTGATGGAATAGTATAATTTTTTTGTACCCCTTACATCGTATAAACCTATGAGTGATAACCATGTTACAAAAACAGATGCTAAATGGTGAGTCCAATGTGAATAAGTAGTATTCTTTTGCAAAGAAATTCTAAAGGCCTTTACAAATAGCATGAAAAGTTGTAAATTTCTATAACACGTGTAAATTATTATTTTTTGTTTTTGAAATCTACTCTCTTACTTTTCTTATCACTCTTGCCATTTTAATCTCGTAGCTTTGTTTGAGAACAATTCAGGCATTTCTCTACAAAGTTGTCAGCAAATGTGCTTTTTTGTTGCTATGTACACATCTTGTTTTGTTTCCCATCTAGAGGCCTTGGGGGGTTTGGCGGCGGGGAGGGGGGGCATGGCCCCCTCGGTCTTAAACACACGATTGCAAATAAACTACTATAGAGGACTTGTCAGGTATTTTTTCAACCTTTGGCTCATCCCCTTCTTCAATGAAACTTCCATTTCCCACAATGTATGAGATCCAAAGTTTCAGCTTGTCCATATTGAGCCACACTATAACGAAGCTGCATAGGCTTCAAGCACACCATTGCAACTAGTTTAATAGATGGATCATACTAGGCTTGAAGCACACGATCACAACTAAGTTAATTACGGTCCATTTTTATTTTCCTATACTGGCCCGATTTTGTTTGGCTTATGCTCTGCTCATTATTTTATGAACTACTATTATAATTATATAATTAAGAAAAAGGAATTCAAACAAAAAACAAATACAATGAAGTCAGTCAATGATGGACAATTGAGATTAATCAGACCCTGGGTAGCATAATGGACCTCCCATTATTGATACAATCTTCTGAGTTTTTGTATGCTCGCACAGCTAATCTCATAATAACCAAGGGCACTAATTGCTGTTTTAGAATTAGACCTATTTATACAAACCTCACTTCATGTTTCTTTTAAAATTGTTGAACAATACTTCCTTTTTCCGGCTTTAATGATTTTTCAAATGCACCAAGATTTACATATTTTGTTCAATGTTGTTCCTGTTGTTTTCCTTGATTAGGGTCTCCTGATCTGAAGACTAAAGCATGATTGGAGGTCTAATAATTTTTTTGAGAAAAGCCATGATGATTTTGATATGTTAAGTTACTATGACGTTTAATGTTTCAAGAATGTAAACATCGTTCTCCCTTGTGATAAAGATCGAAGACGGGCCCAATGACAATCAGCCATGAAAACAAAGATGATCTTTTATATTACAATGCGAATCGCCAGTGCCGAAATTTCTTATTTAATGAAAAATCATAGCTCCCCCTAGAGCTGGAGCGGGTGTGCAGTATACACCTCCTTGCACCCATATCCGAGGCCTCTCAAACTGATTTTGAGTGCCGATTCTTATTTTTAATGAAAAATCGTCTTGTTCTTCCAGTTTAATTAGGTCTCCTTGGTTTAGATGCCTCGACTGTTGTGTTATCTTTGTGGTGATGTTGCGACAAGTTGGACGTCGGTCCATGCTGCTTAGTTAAAAGTTCATCAAAAGAACCCCGTATTGCTTCTCTCCTCTTCTTGCCTACTATCATAATGTCCTTATATTTTATACCCCAACATGTTTCTCAAGATGTAGTGCAACGGTGATCCTTTGGAAAATACTAGAACTCAAGCAAGCTAAGTTACAACAGTTAGAGTAATTGTCTATTGAAATTATCCAAAGAAAACTGTCTTCAACAATGA